>WNWK01017424.1:0-42480 GCA_009830355.1 Cherax destructor | reverse complement strand
GGTTTCTTTCAATTTCTTTTAAAGCTTTTAATTCTTCCCGCGTTTCTTGATTCCTGTAGGATTCCTTTAGTTTTAATTGATGTTTGCTATTTCTCTGACTAGTGTCTCCCTACGTATTTCAGATATTTTGGGCCTCCTGTAGCCGCTCCGTTATTCTTTGCCTTCGCCTGTATAGGGAGCGCCTCTCTCTTTCTATTTTGCATCTTCCCCTTTTTCCCTTTAAAGGGGAATTTCCTTGAGAAAACCTTTAGTCCCACAGTGTTAATTTGGTCTAGACATAGGTTAGGATCTGTGATGGATAGGCAATCTTCCCAGTTTATATCATTTAGGACTTGGTTTACTTGGTCCCACCTTATGTTTTTTTTTTGAAGTTTAATTTGGAAAAAGGCTCCTCGCGGCTGATCACTTTTTGTTGATCGGGCTCCCCATCATGTCTGGACCTCTATTATGTTGTGATCTGAGTATATTGTTTTTGATATGATGACATTTCATAAATCATTCATTGTTAGTAAAAGATGAGCTCCAGCGTATTTTCTAATCTTGTGGGGTCTACTATTCCCGGGTTTTAAAGGGGAACTTTGGGGCAGAGATTTAACAGAGATTTAACAGATTAAACAGGGATTTAACAGATGCTATCTTTCCCAAAAGGGGTTTGATTAGATTAGTTAGGTTAGGTTAGTTTAGGTTAGGTTAGGTTGGTTTATGATAGGTTAGATAAAAAAGTTATATGTTGTTATGGTATTAAACAAATGGTGTTTGGGGGTATTCAAAGGTGTTTGATAGTGTTTTGGAGGTGTTCAGTGGTGATTTGGTTTTTTCAATGGTATTTTGGGGGTATTCAAATGATGTATAAATGTTTTTAAGGTTAGGTTAGATTAGTTTTGGTTAGGATAGGTTAGGTTGGATAGTTTAGGTAAGGTTAGGTGTTGTTAGGTTGGGTTAGGTTAGGATAGGATAGGTTAGGTTAGGATAGGTTAGGTTAGGTTAGTTTAGGTTAGGTTAAGTTAGGTGTTGTTAGTTTAGGTTGGATATCAGGGTGTTTTGAAGGTGTTCAAATGATGTACAAGAGTGTTTTGGTGGTGTTCAAATAAGAACAAAGAACAAAAAAAGGGAAACACTGCAGCAGGCCTACTGGCCCATGAGGGGGTCCAAATCCCCACCGACTTAAGCCAAGGGAAACCAGGCGGGTTTTAAATTTCCAAGGAAGGACCGGCATCTGCCTTAGCACAAACTAGTCGGTCCCAAATCCACCCACCCCACCCCCTATATTTATCCCGCCTTTTTTAAAACTACACAACTTTTAGCCTCTATAACTGTACTGGGGGTTTGTTCCACTCATCGACAACTCTATTCCCCAAACCAATGCTTTCCTATATCCTTCCGAACAATTTATCCCAAATTAAACCACTGGGGTCCCAATACTAGATATTTTTAACCATTTACATCACCTTTTTTATTCCTGTTTTTCCTTTTACACCTAATATATCCCCCCAATTCTCGCCTTTCTAAAAGTGCGATTCAGGGCCCTCGTCTATCCTCATGGGAAATTTCTGATACATGGAATCAACAGTCATCCCCTTTTTACGTTTTGACATTTATATCCATTCTGTAATACGGTGACCAAAACTGTGCAGCATAATCTAGATGAGGCCTCACCAAGGTATATAGAGTTGAAGAACAACCTGAGGACTCCTATTTTTATGCTTCTTGAAATGATTTTAGAGTGTTTTGGGTTTTTCAATGGTGTTTTGGGGGTTTTAATAGTGTTTTGGGTATTCAGGGGTTTTATGTATTCAGTAGTGTTTTGGGTAATCAATTGTGTTTTGGAGATATTCAATGGTGATTTGGTAGTATTAAATACTGTTTTAGGGTATTCAGTGGTGTTTTGGTAGTATTCAGTGGTGTTTTGGGGTATTCAGTGGTGTTTTGGTAGTATTCAGTGGGTTTTGGAGTATTAGTGGTGTTTTGGTAGTATTCAGTGGGTTTTGGTAGTATTTAGTGGTGATTGGGTATTCAAAAAGGGTTAAGTGTTTTTTAGATATTCAAGAAATCTGGGATGTGTTCTGGAGTGAGTTCTGGAGGGTTTTGATGTAGAATATTTTTAACAGTTATTGAGAAATTTTGTGTGTGTGTGTGTTTGTGTCTCCTTGCTTACTGCCGTCTGAGATACAGGTCTTCTGGTCGACGTAGGTAAGTAGTAGATGTCTAGACTTGAGTGTGGGGTGGTGTGTGTGAGCACAAATTTTAATGAAATTGAAGGTATTGTGAATATTTTAAAAGAAAATATAGAGTTGGTAATGTGAAACATGGTTTGATACATATGAGCACCCCCGTGATGTCACATCAACAGATTGAAACAAGTAAATCCTTGTGTGTGAGGTCACGGTGACCCAGGTGTAGTGCAGGTAGAGTTGCCGAAAAGTAGCTTGACAACTCTTTACTAAAAACATGATTTAATAGTAAACATGATTAGAAAGAGTTGTATTTAGTTAAACACATGAGGGAAAATATATATGCTATGAAGAAGATTCATATAATGACATATTAAAATTGTTATTCAATGAGTGATAGATCTTAAGTCGAAATTTGAAAAATGAGTAATTGGCATCTTAAATCGAGGATTATAGAAAGGGTTCCTGAGAGAGTATTCATTTCAGTATCGTCTTTCGTCGTAGCATCAAGTAGATTCATCTGGTGAATTTCTCAAGAAGTTGAATATAGGTGTGTAATGGGAGTATTGGTGTGTTTTAGGAATGTTGTAGGATATGAGTGAAAAATGTTAGTGGATATTAAAAAGTCTGAAAATTTGTATTACGAGAAATCTTAATTCGTGCTATGTAAAATTGTAACAAGTGAAATTGAGGGTAAAGTGGGTTGAGATAAAATGTGTTATATGTTGAATATATGTGGAATTATGAAAATTTGTGTTATCCTGGGTTGTAGCGTGTGTGTGAGGTGAAATGGGAAGAGTGAGGTGTAGGGAAGGTTCAGGTTAAGGCGTGTGAGGTGGCTTGTACATGGTAGAATAGTGAATATGTGACTTAGGAGTTTGGTTGATTTTAGTCAATGACTTGTATTACTCGTATATGGACTTCTTTTGTTACTTGAAATTTGAAAAATGTAGGTAAGGAATTATTCACTTGTAAGTCTATAAGTAACGTAAAAGGTGAAATATGTACAGTAAAGATTAAAAAGAGAGGCTTGTCAGCCTTTGATGATAAAAGGTATCACTTGAATACCAAGAAATCCTTGGCTTATGGACACCCTGATATTCCACCATCTAAACGCAGGAGAATAGACTGATCCCCCTGTGTTGAGTTTGAGAAAAATGTATCTTTTTATTGTTATCTAAAAATGGGGGGAATTTGTTGAACTGAAGATCCGTATGGGGAGTTTTTATTGTATTACCTGAAAAAAAAATCTGTTTCCTGAAAACATGGAAAATTGTATCTTTTTAATTTGTTTCCTGAAATCTTAATTCGTGTTTTGTTTTTCCTATGTTGAGTAATGTACCTGTTACCTGAAAGTTGTATTGGAATTTGTAAAATGTATATTAATAAATATATAAATGATGAAGAAAATGTGTATTAGTGTTATCCTACATTTAACTGGTTAGTCTTAGCTCATTTAACTTAGAGATGAAATAAAATTACCCATCATGGTTATCATATCTCTGACCCTCCATAGGGGTAAAGTAAAACTCAAAATTTTGAAAAAAAGAAAATTTGAAAAAATGAAAATTTGAAAAAATGAAAATTAAAAAAAAAATGAAAATTTGAAAAAAAAAAATTAAAAAAAGTTTTGATTTTTTTTTTAAATCGAAAAAAAAATGAAAAAAAATTGGAAAACAAATATTAAAAAAAAAATTGGAAAAAAAAATTGGAAAAAAAAAAAAATCACACCTAGGTGTGACCACTCATTTTGAGGAGCTGAGGGACTTTCCCTACTACTATGGTCACCATCACACCACCTCATTTCTTCCAGCCTCCATCCCTACACTCCTCCAAAACTCAACATCATAGGTATGAGTGTAAACGAAAAATGACTTGTACATAGTATTTGCTACTATCCACAGTTTTAGTATCCGTGATACGAACTGGAAGACATCCCCGTGGGATGCCTTCAGTTCAGGTTAGTGCGCTCACAAAATTCACTGTTTTTTTTTATACTAATAAGCATTTACACTTGTGACTTTAGAACTAGGAATATAAAAAACTCGAAAAATAACCAAGTCTTTCTTTCTCTGTATCTGTATAGGTAGATGAAGCCCAAGCAATGGTCCTGAGGTAGTCCGAGGTGGCCATAGTTTTGTTGATGTCCGAAAGTGTAATTATAATTCTCATCGCTCATTTCTTTATCACTCAGAAGATCAGCGGCATGGAACTCACTTACTATATCATATTCAATATCGTCATCATAGTGACAATTCTTAAAGCTCCAAGATATATCCAGGCCCAGGTAAGGCTCTTCTACCCATCTTAGTCACTAGCACACCCACTAAATCAAGTCTATCATTTTCCACATCGCCCAATGAAGTGAAAAATTAGGCAATCATGCACAAATATGGATAAACAAAGTCACTTTCACTGACATATAACCAACATACCAACATTGCCCTCGAAGTATTATATAATGCATGAGTGCTGCAGTGCTATTCATTTTTTATATATTCTTATACCCATTTTAAAAGAAAGTCTCATTGAAAAATCTGTCAGATATATTTCAAATTTTTGGCTAAATTAATGCTTAATTTAAACAAGGAAAAGTTTAAAATTTTGGTGGTCTTGTAGGTTAGAGCGTCATGTGGATGTACTCACTATAATTACTATTATTAGAGCCAACAAATAAAGCCCCCTATATTCCACCAGTATAACAACATTTGTCTTTGCAAACATACAGGGTCTACAACAAAATTCTTTACATCAAGGGACTGCTCATGGAGTCAAATGCAATGTTTGCGCTTCACAGAGACCCACATAAAGGATCATTATGACAACAAAATATGGATCCCAGGATATAACCTATTCAGATGCAACAGACTAAACAGGCAACAAGAGGGGGGGGGTTGGCCTGTACGTCACAGAGTCGCTCATTTGCTCAGAACTACTAAACATCTCAAATGATGTAGTTGAAGTTTTGGCGGTAAAGATTGAAACCAAAACCTTGTCATTGTGGTGGTATACAAGCCTCCAGATGCAACTTCCCAGCAATTGCAGTAGCAGCTTTTGAAAATTGACCACTGTCTAGAAAATCTCTCAACTCCTGCCCCAAACATCTTACTACTAGGAGATTTCAACTTGAGACACCTAAAATGGAGGAGTATAGCAAACAGTGCTTTAGCGAGATCACCCCGGGAGGCAGTGCAGATGAAAATTCACACACATACGAACTATTAAATCTCTACACCAAATTCACCTTAAACCAGCAAATATTAGAGCCTACAAGACTAGAAAATACGCAGGACCTCATCTTCACTAACAACGACGATCTGATACATAATATTACCGTATCAAAGACAATACACTCAGATCACAACATAATAAAGGTACAGGCATGTATGCACAGGGCTCCTGACCAGCAAAATGTGATTAGTCAGGAAGGTCTCTTCACAAAATTCAATTTTAATAACAAAAACATACAATGTGATCAAGTCAATCATGTCCTAAATGAAACATGCTGGGAAGATATCCTAAACAACACGGATCCGAACAGTTGCCTAGAAAAAATGAACTCTGTGATTCTTAAGATCTGCTCAAGACACATTCCATTAAGAAAAAGAAAGAGAAGATGTAAGCTAGAAAGAGAGACGCTCCCTATACAGACGAAGGCGAAGAGTCACAGAGCTGCTGAGAGGGGCCAATATATCTGAAATACGTAGAGAGGAACTAGTCAACGAAATTGCAAATATCGAAGTTAAACTGAAGGAATCTTACAGGAGACAAGAATCACATGAAGAACTAAAAGTCATAAAGGAAATTGAAAAAAAACAAAAATACTTTTTCTCTTATGCCAAATCTAAGGGAAAAACAACATCCAGTATTGGACCTCAACTTAGTGGGGTGGGACATACACAGATGACAGCCAAGAAATGAGTGAGATATTAAAGTCCCAATACGACTCAGTGTTCAGCGAGCCGCTGCCCAGACTAAGGGTCGACAATCCAAATGAATTCTTTATAAACGAAACGCAAAATTTGGTCATCTCAAAAATCTCGGATATTATTCTAACTCCACAAGACTTTGAAAAGGCAATAAATGACATCCTATGCACTCTGCCCCAGGCCCAGACTCATGGAACTCCGTGTTCATCAAGAATTGCAAGAAACCCCTATCGTGTGCCTTCAGCATTCTATGGAGAGGAAGAATGGACACAGGATCATCCCACACACACACACTAAAAACAACAGACATTGACCCACTCCACAAGGGTGGCAGTAAAGCAATTGCAAAGAACTACCGACCGATAGGACTAACATCCCATATCATAAAAATATTTGAGAGGGTTCTAAGAAGCAAGATCGCCAACCACCTAGATACCCATCAGTTACACAACCCAGGGCAACACGGGTTTAGTGCAGGTCGCTCCTGCCTGTCCCAGCTCCTGGACCACTATGACAGGGTCCTCGATACTGTTGAGGATAAAAAAAAATACAGATGTAGTATACACAGACTTTGCAAAAGCTTTGACAAGTGTGACCATAGTGTAATAGCACACAAAATGAGTGATAAAGAAATAACAGGAAAATTGGTAGATGAATCTATAACTTCCTGACAAATAGATGACAATAAGTAATAGTAAACAGAGTAAAGTCCCATGCAGCCACGGTGAAAGCTCTGTTCCTCAAGGCACAGTACTCCCTCCCATTCTATTCCTCATCCTCATTTCTGACATAGCTCAGTGTCTTCTTTGCGGATGACACCCGGATTGCCATGACAGTGACCTCCATTGAAGACACTGCAAAACTCCAAACAGACATCAACCAAATCTTCAAATGGGCCACTCAAACAACATGAAGTTCAACAAGGAGAAATTTAAATTACTCAGATATGGCAACTTGAGGAAATAAAAATGTATCAACGTATAAAACAAATTCTAACTATAAAATAGAGCAAAAAAGAAATGTGAAGGACTTGGGAGTGATAATGTCAGAGGATCTCGCATTTAAAGACCACAATAATGTATCTACCTCATCGGCTAGGAAAATGATAGGATGGATAATGAGAACCTTCAAAACTAGCCCAAGCCCATGATGACACTCTTCAAATCACTTGTTCTCTCTAGGCTGAAATACTGCTGTACACGAACGGCCCCCTTCAAGGCTGGCGACATTACAGACCTGAAGAGTGTACAAAGAACTTTCACAACACACATAAGTACGATAAAGCACCTAAATTACTGGGAACGGTTGAAGGTCCTTGATCTGTATTCTCTGAAACGCAGGCGAGAGAGATACATGATAATATACTCTTGGAAGGTCCTGGAGGGATTGTTACCAAACTTGCACACAAAAATCACTCCCTATGAAAGCAAAAGACTCGGCAGGAGATGCAACATTTCCCCGATAAAAAACAGGGGCGCCACGAGCACACTGAGATACAACACCATAAGTGTCCGGGGCACAAGACTGTTCAACTGCCTCCCAGCATACATTAGGGGGGTTACCAATAGACCCCTGGCTGTCTTCAAGAAGGCACTGGACAGGCACTGGACAAGAGAGTGAAGTCGTCGGAGACCTTGAGGCGAGGGATTACCAATTTTTCGGTTTTTTTTTCTCGTCCGATTTCGTTCATTTTTTTTTTTTTTTTTGCACGTGAAGACGTGTTTATGGACCTTATTGTCTGTGAGTTTCAATACGATTGCCCTAAAAACAAAAGAGAAAAAAATTATTTACTGGAAATTCCATAAGATTCCATTTAAAAATTACCTCAGCCTAAATGGCACAACGAAAGGTGGATTTGAGACTTGGTACTTATAAAACAATGCTAATGCATTGTTTTTAATATATGCAAAATATCTTGCCCTTTACTCCCACTCAAATCCAAAAATATTTGGAATATTGCAAATTTCTCTCTGTGATAATGTAAAACTATCATTGTTTTATGGTTCCTGTCAATATTATTGCATTTACTTCAATAATAAATGGTGGACCTCATCAACTAGGTCAATAACTTGCTTCCGAGATAACGCGTGAAACGCCTCCGGGCTCGGAATTTGTTTTTTTTTTTTCGTGAAAATCGGTGTAGTTTAGTGTCTAGTGGTGTTCTAGAGTTGTTATCCCCTCCAAAATACCGTTTTCTCTTACTCAATGTCCGTCTTTGTCATAGAAGACGACATGATGAAGGGGAAATTATTTTATATCGAAAATCCTGTAAGTACAGTCGCCTTTTACGGCCTATTTTATTAGTTCTAGTGTATATATCATGTTTATATGTGTTTTTAGTGTTTATTTAGTCATTTTAGATGATATTAGATGATATTAGCGTAATATGAAAATTATTCCCTGCTCCCGGGAGTAGCCAGAGCGGGAATGCTCCAGAGCGTTCCTGATTAGCTGGCCTACCCGGGAAGCTCCACCCACACACATATAGTGCCATGTATTCAATTATAACATTAGAATGAATAATACAAGTAATAACAATAAAAAAACGGAAAAAAAACGAAAACAAATACGGGATGCAAGCAGTCATGTTGGTGGCGCCGATGTCACCATACATGATATAAATGGCTGTAATTCCTTGTAGAAACGTCGTAGAACATTAATTCTGGTACCATTGTGTAGCCAGAGAGTTAAGCTATTTTTCTATGCCAATAACTCAATTTTCATATTTTTTCGAATATTTTTTTCACGCGCGCTACGGGAGACGGTTACCCCTCCCCTTGATCGAGCAATGTTCCTGCTTATAAATATACGGTTTTCTCTATTGCCTCGCTGGCGTACTCAAAGAAAACGGCATTTTAACATAGAAACAATAACAAATCACTTATAAGGCGTAGAAAAAGCCCAAAAAACAGCGAGATTTTCGTGAATATTTTGACGTAAATGAGGCGTGCGCGCTTTTCCGCGATTATCTCGAAAGTAAGATTTTGACCTATTGCTTCGAATCCATTCATTATTAATGATTAAATTGTAATGATTTTCACAGGGAATATAAAACAAAGTGAGTTTTATTATATTATGAAACAAAATTTGGAATATCTCAAATATTGTTTATTTTGTGTGGGGGTAAAAGCAGATATTATAGTGAGTGTCAAAAGCGAACCAAATTTTTTGTTTTCGGCATGAGGGCAAGCTATCACGCATTCATACATTTCATAATATATTGAGGTTAGATATGCCCGCAATGCACAGCATATTAGGGGCTTTTGGCATGTACACCTCATTTATACCTATGTATCATTGTATCATGTCTACCTAACTATGTATCATTGTACCATGTCTAAATAAACTATTATTATTATTATTATTATTATTATTATTATTATTATTATTATTATTATTATTATTATTATTCTACGAGTGGGAAGTGTCCGAGCGCCGCTAGTACTGCCTGACCGGAAGTACCGCTGCCATATGTCAAAATCAGTAATTATTTTTTTATCAGTTGTTTTTTGGCCGATCTTATTGAAACTCTGTCATTGCATGTTACATAAATGCTTCTAAACATGTGCCAAAGATAAAAACAATCGGACGAAAAATAATGAAAATTATGTTGTTTGGGACCCTCCTCCCTTAACCAGACTAAGGGTCGACAATCTAAATTTTTTTTTATGACCGAGACTCAAAATTTAGTAATTTCAAAAATTTATGATGTTATCCTAACAGCACAAGACTTCGAAAAGGCAATTAATGACATGCCTATACACTCTGCCCCAGGTCAGGACTCCTGAAACTCCGTGTTCATCAAGAGCTGCAAGAGGTCCCTCTCATGTGCCTTCACCATTCTATGGAGAGGAAGCATGGACACAGGAGTCATACCAGAGTCACTAAAAACACCAGACATAGCCATATTCCAAAAAGGTGGCAGTAAAGCAATTGCAAAGAACTACAGAACGATAGCGCTAACATCCCATATCTCAATAATCTTTGAAAGGGTTCTAAGAAGCAAGATCGCCAACCATCTAGATACCCATCAGTTACACAACCCAGGCCAACATGGGTATAGAGCAGGTCGCTCCTGCCTGTCCCAGCTACTGGACCACTATGACAAGGTCCTGGATGCTTAAGAGGATAAACAAAATGCAGATGCAGTGTACACAGACTTTGCAAAAGGCTTCAACGAGTGTGACCACATTGTAATAGAACACGAAACGTGTGATAAAGGAATAACAGGAAAAGTTAGTAGATGGATTTATAACTTCCTAACAAATAGAACACAAAGAGTAATTGTAAACAGAGTAAAGCCTGAGGCAGCTACAGTGAAAACCTCTGTTCCACAAGGCGCAGTACTCGCTCCCATCCTGTTCCTCATCCTCATATCTGACGTAGACGGAGATGTAAGTCATAGCTCTATGCCTTCCTTTGCAGATGACACCCGAATTACCATAATAAGTGTACTCCATCGAAGACATTGCAAGACTCCAAGCGGACATCATGTAAATCTTTAATTGAGCCTCAGAAAACAATATGAAGTTCAACTACTCAGATATGAAAAACTTGAAGAAATTAAAACTTTATCAGGGTAAAAAACAAATTCGATCTACGTAATTGAGCGATAAACTGATGTGAAGGACCTGGGAGTGATAATGTCAGAGGAACTCATCTTCAAAGACCACAATAATGTATCTACCTCATCTGCTAGAAAAATAATAGGATGGATAATGAGAACCTTCAAAACTAGGGACGCCAAGCTCATGATGATTCTCTTCATATTGCTTGTTTTTTCTAGGCTGGAATACTGCTGTACACTAACTACCCCCTTCAAGGAATGCAAAATTGCTTACTTGTAGAATGTACAGACAACTTTCACAGCACATGTAAGTAACATAAAGCACTTAAATTTCTGGCAATGGATGAAGTCCCTTGATTTGTATTCCTTGGAAAGCAGTCGAGAAAGATACATGATAACATACACTTGGAAAATCCTAGAGGGATTAGTACCAAACTTGCACACGAAAATCACTCGCTATGAAAGCCAAATACTCGGCAGGAGATGCAACATTTGCTCAGTAAAAAGCAGAGGCGCCACAAGTACATTAAGAGACAACACAGTAAGTGTCATGGGCCCAAGACTGTTCAACTGCCTCCCAGCTGTCTTCAAGAAGGCGCTGGACAGGCATCTGAAGTCACTACCTGACCAGCCGGGCTGTGGTTCGTATATCGGTTTACGTACGACCAGCAGTAACAGCCTGGTTAATCAGACCCTTATCCACCACGAGGCCTTGACTCAGACCGGTCCGCGGGGGCGTTGACCCCCGAAACCCTCTCCAGGTAAACAAGCATTGTAGTTTATGGAAATGAGGGGTAGTCACCCTCTCCTATACTAGGCTTGTTTGTTGATTGAGCAAGCGTCACGAGGGTGAGTGCTGGGTCTCCACTGTAGACTGTGTAGGTTGTGCCCACGTTTGTCAGTGGTTCTGTGTTGGTACTGTATAGTCTTACAGCTAAGTTAACGTAATACTAGGTCACTTAGTCTACGATATAAGTCTAACTTAACTTAAATACTTGTAAGAGAGATTGAGAAGAAGCCTATTAAAAGGCTACAGTTAAATTAATCATGTTATTAAGATTGTAGTCATTGTAGGCTTGGCAGATATGTATGCTTATATATCTTGTTACAGACCTTCTGTGGAAATACTCACTCACTCTCATTTATAATGTTTATCATCCCCTTTCAAGACTTATGGGAAATAACAGAGTGGGAGAAATTTTCACGGAACTTTCTTAAATTAACCTTCCACTCACACTCGGGGAAGAACCATGTATACAATTAAAATAAACTTACAACTTACTGATATTGTGATGTATCCTGGAGACTTGTTGGGACATAAGAAACACTGGGGCCGCAAACAATGTCCCTACTGCAATGTTCACCGTCTCAAGCTCCACAGTTACCTCCGAGACACTTATACAGGAATATATGGTTCCTATATCAGTTTATTGGTTATATATCCTATCGCCTCCCACAAAAAGATTACATAGAAAATTGCCAATATCAAGTATCCTTACCTGTTGTTTGGTTTGTAACATTCTGGGAGGCGAACCTAAATTACTGATGGGTACACGCGTTTGTAAGTAATATGATCTCCATTCACAGCTTCTGTGTCACATTATCTGTCGTGTAGTCACTATATTTCTTCATTTCCCTCTCTAGCTGGACATTTACAGATGTCTGTCCTCTTCCCATTATATTGTATTACTGAACTGTCCGACAATATTGCTATCGGACACTACAAATTACACTGGTCAACAACTAAAATGCTTCCGAGACCAGAGTAGCAATTTCCGACTAATTTTAGGTCACTGATAATGAATATCATGGTTAAAATTGTTTGTTAGCTCTACTTTTCAATATAGACCTACGTGTCACATCTTGTTGCAACAGGCTTGCGGCAGTGTGTTTCTTACCACACTCACAGTCTCACTGACCTTCATTATTGTTCAAGCAGTCATACAAGGTGGTTGTGCTGCCCAAGTTTATATTTTGAGGTGAAAGGTTGGTGATTTTCTTAGCCAAACACTTTTTAAACTTATAATAAATATTCACTGAGCAAGCTATTGATATGCATGTGAGGCAAATTACCACTACATCAGGAGAGACTGCCATCTCGTCAATCATTGGAGTCTGGGATGAACAATGTTCAACATCTCATTGAACCAAACAAAATTTTGCTACCACCACTACACATAAAACTGGGGCTCATGAAAAAACTTTGTAAAAGCTATGGACAAATGCGGTCAGGGATTCAAGTATTTAACATCAAAATTCCCCTCACTGACCGACGCTAAGATAAGAGAGGGAGTCTTCAATGGTCCTCAGATTCGAGAGCTTCTTAAAGATGGTGACTTTAAATCAGACCTTCATGGGGAGGAGAAATCTGTTTGGGAAGCATTCAAGTTAGTGGCGAAGGGATTTCTCGGAAACAGAAGAGAAGGCAACTATGAAGAATTGGTGGAAAACCTCATCAAGGCTTACAAGAACATGAAATGTAAAATGTCACTTGAAATCCAATTTTTGGACTTACATTTAGACTTTTTTCCAGTGAACTGTGGGGCAGTTAGTGACGAACATGAGGAAAGATTTCACCAAGATATTTCAACCACGGAAAAATGGTACCAGGGCAAATGGGACACAAGAATGCTTGCAGACTATTGCTGGACATTGACAAGAGATGATTCTTCAGCCCATTATAAGCGTCAAGCAAAAAGACAGAGAGTAGTTGGGACGGATTAGAGTTTAAAACATACTGACACATATTGTATGTTATAATAAAATAATCAAATATTAGATGTCTCGTATCTTTAAACCTATAACAAATAAGCAGTTTTCAAGGTGATATTTGGATTCACGACATGAAAATACATAAGAATTAACTAATCTCATTTACGAAGCAAACAACTTTTCAAAAATTGTTGACCAGTGTTAACAAGCAGCCGGTTCGTCCTATCCTCATTCCTCACCCCTACGCTTCTTCTTTCTCCTATCTTATCCTCATTCCTCACCCCTACGCTTCTTCTTTCTCCTATCTTATCCTCATTTCTCACCCCTACGCTTCTTCTTTCTCCTATCTTATCCTCATTCCTCACCCCTACGCTTCTTCTTTTTCCTATCTTATCCTCATTCCTCACCCCTACGCTTCTTCTTTCTCCTATCTTATCCTCATTCCTCACCCCTATGCTTCTTCTTTCTCCTATCTTATCCACATTCCTCACCCCTACGCTTCTCTCTCCCATCTTATCCACATTCCTCACCCCTACGCGTCTTATTTCTCCTATCTTAACCACATTCCTTACCCCTACGCTTCTTTCTCCTATCTTATCCACATTCCTCACCCCTACGCTTCTTCTCTCTCCTATCTTATACTTATACATTTATTTAAATTTAGTGATATTTCTGGGTGTGTAATAGATTTATTTACCTTATCAGAATATTATTTCGTTCAGTATTACAATAATTCCATTTTACTTAATTAACTTATTACATTGTAAAAGAAAATTTTAGGGAATAATTAACTTATTAAAAGGAAATTATATGTAATATGTAGGTTCACTATGAATTATCACCTTTTTAAAGTCACATTAACAATACACACCTGCATTATTATATAAACATTATTATCCCTACCAATTAGTATTACATTTAAATCATAGGAAAATTTTCAATTTTTTTAACACAGGGAATTCGAAATTCCCACTAACATAAAGCCCAACTCCACTAAGGTGGTAGAAAAGCAATTTCAAAGAATTATAGACTGATTGTTATAACGTTCCACATAAGGGGGCTCCTGCCTCTCAATTACTGCAACACTAAAACTATGGTTTTGGATGCACTGGAAGACAAAGAGGACGCAGTTGTAGCATCTAAAGATTTTCCAAAAGTCTTAGACAAGTGTGCTGATGGAGTAATAGTGTACAGTTGTCTTCTAGAAGCAAAATGGTAAAGTGGGCTGATGGGTCATAAATTTTCTTACTAATAGAACACAAAGAGTAATAGTAAACAGAGATAAGTTCGATGCTGTCACAGTTGAAAACTCTGTTCCATAAGGTAAAGTAATCACCCCCATCCTTTTCCTTATCCTCATATCTGACATAGACTATTAAGTAAGCCATTCCACCATGTCTTCCTTTGCGGACGATATTAGATTTTGTATGAGTGTCATCCATTAAGGACAGTGCAAATCTCCAAGCATGTATAATCCAAGTCCTCCAGTGGGCTGCAGAAAACAATATGTTCAATGAGGATAAGTTTCAGTTACTCAATTATGGAAAACGTATGGCAATAAAGGCAATAATGGAGTAAAAAATAAATTATAACTTCACAATAACATAAAACAATCTTAGTAGTAAACAATATCAGAGGATCTCACTTTAAGAAAAATAATAAGATCAATAATGAGAACCTACGAGACAAGAGACGTCAAGACAATGATGATCCTCTTTAAGTCAAATGTTCTCTCTTGTCTGGAATACTGATGTACACTAACACCTCCATTCAAGGCAGGTAAAATAGCAGATCTGGAGAATGTACAGAGAACCTTCATTGCATCTTAAGTTCAATCAAGAACTTTAATTACTGGAAGCGTTTGAAATCCTTTGACCTGTACTTCTTGAAATGCGGCCAAACAAACTTCATCATAAATTAACACGTGGAAAATCGTAGAGAGACTGGTCCAAAATTTGCACAGAGAAATCACTCCCTACAAAAGGAAAAGATTCGTCAAATAGTGCAACATACCCACATTGTAAAGCAGGGGTGCCATGAGTACACTAAGATAAAACATAGTAAGTGTCTGAGGCTGAAGACTGTTCTACAACCTCCCTTCATACATAAGGGGGATTGCCAATAGACCCCTAATTCTCTTTAACACCGACCGTGATAGATACCTAAAGTCAGTTCCCGGCTAGCCATATTGTGGTTCGTACGCTGGATTGTGTGAGGACAGCAATAACAGCCTCATTGATCAGGCCATGACCTACCATAAGGCCTGGTCAAGGACCAAACATCGGGTACTTTGATTCTCAGAACAACCTCCGCCTAGATTCCAGGTAAACAAATCTTGTGAAGTTTTCCAGTAGAAGTCTGAAAACACCTAAATGTATTCTGGTCGCTGAGATCCGATAAAGATATCCCCGTGTTTACTAAACTCAGGTAAGTTTTCCAGTAGCACCAGTGCAGGATCCAGTAAAACACCAGTGCAGGATCCAGTATTCGGATCGCAGTGCAGGATCCGAGTACACCAGATAGTCCCAGTGTATCCAGTACTAACCACGTGCAGGACCAGTACCAGTGCGATCAGTACACCAGTGCAGGATCCAGTACACCAGTGCAGGATCCAGTACACCAGTGCAGGATCCAGTCACATGCGGACTAGTGCAGGAAAATCCAGTACACCAGTGCAGGATCCAGTACACCAGTGCAGGAATCCAGTACACCAGTGCAGGATCCAGGGGACACCAGTGCAGGATCCAGTACACCAGTGCAGGATCCAGTAGCACCAGTGCAGGTATCCAGTACACCAGTGCAGGATCAGTACACAGTGCAGGATCCAGTACACCAGTGCAGGATCCAGTACACCAGTGCAGGATCCAGTAATCATCCAGTGCAGGATCCAGTCATCACCAGTGGCAGGGAACCAGTAACCAGTGCAGGATCCAGTACACAGTCAGGATATTCATTCACAAGTGCATGGATCACTTGCATCCCAGTGACTTCAGTGCAATTCATGCTGTAATCAAGAAAGACCACGTTTGAATGGAATAGAATGCTTTCAGTAATTTTCTTATATAAGAAAGACTAACGTTGATTAAAGTAAAATTAATTAAATAAAACTTTTGATTTCTTAACGAGAAATTTCTCCCCCAGTTATTGTTTTTCAACAACCAGCCATATCCCACCGAGGCAGAGTGACCTAAAGAGAAAACAAATTTTTCTTTTTAAAATTAGTAATGTATTCAGGAGAAGGGGTTACTAGCGCCTTACTCCGGGCTTACAGAGGAAGAATTCTGTTCCACTTCCCCATTGAGAAGTCTCCAGTTATATTATTAATTAATAAAATCGGCAAGTTAATTACTCCACCTATAATCAAGGCAAAGTTTCCAGTGAGGAAACACACGAGTGTTTAAAGTTTATAGTAAACCAGAAGAGTTAGTCTCCAGTTATTGTGAACCAGAAGAGTTAGTCTCCAGTTATTGTAAACCAGAAGAGTTAGTCTCCAGTTATTGTAAACCAGAAGAGTTAGTCTCCAGTTATTGTAAAGAATCCAACAACACTTGCACTTACAAAGAATCCAACAACACTTGCACTTACAAAGAATACAACAACACTTGCACTTACAAAGAATACAACAACACTTGCACTTACAGAGAATCCAACAACACTTGCACTTACAAAGAATACAACAACACTTGCACTTACAAAGAATCCAACAACACTTGCACTTACAAAGAATACAACAACACTTGCACTTACAAAGAATACAACAACACTTGCACTTATAAATAATACAACAACACTTGCACTTACAAAGAATCCAACAACACTTGCACTTACAAAGAATACAACAACACTTGCACTTACAAAGAATACAACAACACTTGCACTTACAAAGATTACAACAACACTTGCACTTACAAAGAATACAACAACACCTGCACTTACAAAGAATACAACAACACTTGCACTTACAAAGAATACAACAACACTTGCACTTACAAAGAATACAACAACACTTGCACTTACAAAGAATACAACAACACTTGCACTTACAAAGAATACAACAACACTTGCACTTACAAAGAATACAACAACACTTGAACTTACAAAGAATACAACAACACTTGCACTTACAAAGAATACAACAACACTTGCACTTACAAAGGATACAACAACACTTGCACTTACAAAGAATACAACAACACTTGCACTTACAAAGAATACAACAACACTTGCACTTTTTCTCTGTTGTTTTATTTTAATCAAGGGAAAGCGCTAAACTAGGAGGGGTCATGCTACTCCTGAATAATGTAAGACATTCAGATTCGATCCAAAGAGGTGGAGGATAATTTAATTTTCTTGGATTGTGAATTTATCAGCATCAAGGCAAAAATAATTCTTAAAGTAAACTTAAACTAAACCATTGATAAATATATGGTGAAAGAATGACTCATACACACTAAATTAACAATAGCAACCTTCTTGTAAGGAGGATCCACCAGGGATCACATGTTGAAGCTGAGCACACGAGGCTTTTCCAAGTTATCTCATGACAAACATCTGGGAAAGACGTATGAAACATTGTCCATAAAGCTCCCATACAAACATTGTCCATAAAGCTCCCACACAAACATTGTTCATAAAGCTCCCACACAAACATTGTCCATAAAGCTCCCACACATTGTTCATAAAGCTCCCACACAAACGTTGTACATAAAGCTCCCACACAAACATTGGCCATAAAGCTCCCACACATACATTGACCATAAAGCTCACACATATTGTCCATAAAGCTCCCACACATTGTCCATAAAGCTCCCACACAAACGTTGTACATAAAGCTCCCACACAAACATTGGCCATAAACCTCCCACACATACATTGACCATAAAGCTCATATATTGTCCATAAAGCTCCCACACATTGTCCATAAACCTCCAACACAAACACTGTCCATAAAGCTCCAACACATTGTTCATAAAGCTCCCACACAAACATTTTCCATAAAGCTCCCACACATAAATTGTCCAAAAAGCTCCCACACAAACATTGTCCATAAAGTTCCAACACAAACATTGTCCATAAACCTCCCACACAAACATTGTCTATAAAGCTCCCACACAAACATTGTCCATAAAGCTCCCACACAAACATTGTCCATAAAGCTCCCACACATTGTCCATAAAGCTCCCACACATTGTCCATAAAGCTCCCACACAAACATTGTCCATTATATAAGCTCCCACACATTGTCCATAAAGATCCCACACATTGTCCATAAAGATCCCACACATTGTCCATAAAGATCCCACACATTGTCCATAAAGATCCCACACATTGTCCATAAAGATCCCACACAAACATTGTCCATAAAGCTCCCACACAAACATTGTCCATAAAGCTCCCACACAAACATTGTCCATAAAGCTCCCACACAAACATTGTCCATAAAGCTCCCACACAAACATTGTCCATAAAGCTCCCACACAAACATAGTCCATAAAGCTCCCACACAAACATTGTCCATAAAGCTCCCACACAAACATTGTCCATAAAGCTCCCACACAAACATTGTCCATAAAGCTCCCACACAAACATTGTCCATAAAGCTCCCACACAAACATTGTCCATAAAGCTCCCACACAAACATTGTCCATAAAGCTTCCACACAAACATTGTCCATAAAGCTCCACACAAACAGATAATCTCATAAATGTTTTAATAAATACAGTACACCAGCGATGGTAATTTAATGATGATCGAATTGTAAGCAAAAATTTCAAATAATTTATAAAGAAATGTTGGCGAGAATGTTGCAAAAATAATTAAGACTTTCTTAATTAAATTTAAAAATGCCTTGAAATGCTATTTGTTTTTAATCAGTTCTTGTTTTTCATTTACATTCTTTTTTAATTCACAAGTGTAAACAGCCTATCCAGAGGCTGTTTCAAACTGCGCGGCACTATGGTGCTGCCCTCTATAGGCCTATCAAGGTCGGGCTGGTCAGCCATGCTTCTCTCCCACTTACACGGCCTACCTCACTGAAGCAGCATCTCTACCCTTGCTGGCTCCCGGTCCCCTTACGCTCTGTCCCCGTGTATTCCTACACCTTGCCATTAATAAACTGAGTCTAGTCATCGGCCGTATCTCTGCACCTACGCTACCATTATACTGCCCAAAGTAAGCAGCCAAGAAGATAGACTTAACAGTGGTGACAGCAGTGGTTCACGGCAGAGTGTAGTGTAGGGTACCCACCGCCCAGTCGATCATCCGACCAAGCCAGTCATATCCAGCATCTCGTGGGTGTTTGAGTCAACGCATCGTCCACGATTTTTCCACAAAATCGGGACATAGGGCGTCATCTCCAGCTCTCCAGCCTGAAGCAGTCACGTGTGTGTTCATCTCCTACTCTACAACTCTCCAGCATTCTCCTATACCCTTCTGCATCCAGCAGCGTCTCGACGCCCTTCCTACAGCTACAAGAGACGCGAGGTAAGGTCGTTTTGGGTGTGGTGGTGGTGTGTCTACCTCAGGGCGCCGCTGCCTGCCTATCTCCCACCACCAACCACCTGCTCTCCACTCCTTGCTACGTTTCTACGCTCCCTATATCCAGCTCGTCGCCTGTGTGTTGTTTTCTCCGAGTTCTTAAAGAAGCCATCCCTGGCTTGACCACGTGGGAACCCATCGTGGTTGTCCCAAGCCAAGCCAGGCGCCTGCAGTGTTCCCAGCAACTCGTTCCTGCGTCCTTCAATCTTCACCCTTCCTCCAGCTTCAGCAGTGATTTAATTTTTTTTTTGTATTTGCACCAGTCTCTTCGGAGGCGTGGGTTCGGATCCCACCGCTGTCACCATTTATAACGATGTGTTTTTGGCGTGTTCTTGGTAGCGGGAATGCAATGATAAGGCTTCGGAGGCTTCTTACTTTATTTGTAATAAAGGTGCGGGTAACAGGCTGCGTGTCTGTGGCCATGGCCAAGGGCCATGCCTTGCGAGGGGGAGACGAGTTAGGCCTGTTGACTGATTGAAGAAAACAATGTTGGATTTATATTTTTTAAGAAAATTTATTTGATAAAATTTGTTTTATAACAACTAGCAAATAGGCATTGATACAGCCGAAAATTATTACGAAAATGTTTGTACTTTTAAGTTACACCAACTTTCATGGTTTGAAACCGATCAGAAGAAACATTATTAATTTACCTGAAAAGTGAACGTCAATCTTTCTATTAAATAAACTGAACAACTGTGTAAGGTTGATGACGATCATAAAGTATATTGACACTGACTCATCACAATGGTGTAAGGTTGATGACGATCATAAAGTATATTGACACTGACTCATCACAATGGTGTAAGGTTGATGACGATCATAAAGTATATTGACACTGACTCATCACAATGGTGTAAGGTTGATGACGATCATAAAGTATATTGACACTGACTCATCACAATGGTGTAAGGTTGATGACGATCATAAAGTATATTGACACTGACTCATCACAATGGTGTAAGGTTGATGATGATCATAAAGTATAATGACACTGACTCATCACATTCCTGCAATTACAAGTTTTTAACAATTTCACAGAAATTTTAATTAGTACCAACTAAACTTTGCGGTTTCATTATTCTTATAGAATACATCTTAAGTAATATTTTGAAGCCGATCTGTAGAAGCATTCCCTAGATATTGAATGCAAATATCACTTTTTTTTCTATTAGGAAACCCCACCAGTGGTGAAATTCATAGCTGATAATATAAATAATTCTTAAGTTATTATACGCATACCAAGACTTCCAAGTTTGTTTTACTTCTTTAAGTTTACTGTCAAGTTTCCATGTACATAAACACAACTTGATGTTTACTCTTGTTGCACTAAGATGCATCAGTCATTATATATTGAAGTCATTCAACATTAAACCGAAATTTATTTAACAATCTTTGTGGGAATAAAATTTCACATTATTTTACACATAAAATGAGAGAATCTGCTGCAGCTACACACCTGAATTTATCTCTCTGGCGAAGCCTAATGTTTTGACACCTGTTTTTTTTTTAATATTTGAAGGAACGTTACTGAGAGTTTTTTATTCTGGGAATGGAGAGAAAACCTCTCAAGTTTTGACCAGGATAAAAATTAAATGAATGTTAAAGAAAAGAAAAAACAGAAAGAAAAAAAATCAGGTATCCACCTTAAGTGATACCTAATACGTCAGGTATAGCAACCTTAAGTGATACCTAATACGTCAGGTATAGCCACCTTAAGTGATACCTAATAAGTCAGGTAGCCACCTTAAGTGATACCTAATACGTCAGGTAGCTACCTTAAGTGATACCTAATACGTCAGGTAGCCACCTTAAGTGATACCTAATACGACCTTCAAAGACAACAAAATCTAACTGCTTATGTAGAGAACTTGTAATTCATTTCGTATGTTAGTTACTTTCAGTAAATAGTATATTGCAACGGATGTCAACATACATAACTTTCATGTCACTTTTCCAAACAGGTAAAGTACGCATTTATAACAATATAATTTGACTATTTCTTTTTATGTTACTGATTAAGCGAATTAGTTTAAGTTAGCTTAGGTTAGGTTTGATTAGGTTAATTTTGATTGGCTAGATTGTGTCTAGCCATTTTAGAGAAGGTGAGGCCAATGGAACAGCAGAAAGAAATTTAAACTTAGTACTTTTGAATTTATATGTACAAATGTCCTTTAATTCTGGAATATATTAGAATTATGCACAAATTTTCAGCAAACAGTTGTACTAATGATAATAGGCAGTACCAGGACATTCTCCTGGCAAATATTAAAATTCCTAATGTTAAGAGAAACACAAAACTGAGGTTAAGCTGAGTATAGAATATAAGATACAGATAATCTATATCAAGTATAAGAAAGAACATGTAAACGTTTCTGGGAAAAGTCTATGACCATCTGTTTATATAAGTCAAAAATAGCAGACACAGCCTCGACCAAGATAATTTTGAAGTTGATAACAACTCTCGTCTTAACACAGGATGTTACGTCAGTGATAACAATGTCAAGCGCACATTACCATTTAAGACAGCGGTTCGTGGATCTTAATGGGAGGGGTTTTTTTTCCCTGACAGTTGGTGAATAATTTCCAGGGGAGGTTAGCGTAAACCCAGAGCAAAAATTAGGAATATATTGTTTATTTGCGATTTTCTCCTTAGAAAGACTTGTGAATAATTAAAAATACCAAAGTTAAGAATGAAAACTACTTCTTTAATTTTTTTACACTTAGAATTTTATACACAGGACGGAGAGGAGTGTTGAGATGATGACCAACTGCGATTACGAGCGACACAGGAATCGTTGATTTAAGGTAACTAATTCAGCACTGTATGACACATGAACTAAGCCAAGATTTTTGACAATAAAAATAATAATAATAATAATAATAATAATAATAATAATAATAATAATAATAATAATAATAATAATAATAATAATAATAATAATAATAATAATAATAATAATAATAATAATAATAATAATAATAATAAATAATAACCTTGACAGTTTTCAAAATAATTTATTTTTGCTGAAAACATTGTATCACTGACGTAGTTTCATAATTCTAATTTGTGCTGAGGCTTTGGTGAAATAGTTGTTTACATATGAATATGACTTATTGTCATAATTCAACTATGCTGCCTTTTTTGTTATTAATGAATATGATTATTGTTAACACTTAGCTGCTGTCAGTAACCCACCACACATTCCACTCACTTGCAAAATCTGCCACATTGCTCCACTATCTACCATATCACGTCTTTTTCAAATCCATAAATGCAACGAAAACCTCTTTTTCCTTATCTAAATGCTGTTCGCTTATATGTTTCACTGTAAACACCTGATCTACATACTTCCTACTCTTCCTAAAGCCTCCTTGTTCATCTGTGATTGGTCTTAATCTTAATTCATTCGACAGATTTAATCCCGTATAATTTTTAAAGTCTCTTTTGTCCCTTTTGCCTTTAAACTAAAGAACTATACATGTTCTCTTCCATTCCCTATGTACCTTCCATTCTTTCATACATTTATTATATAAAAGCAACAACCATTCCAAAACTATATCCCACCTGATTTTAACATTATTGCCATAAGCCCATCAATCTCAGCTGCTGTACTCCCTTTTATTCTACCCACTGCTTCCCACACCTTCCCTATACTATCATCTGGCTCTTCCTCACTCCTACTAGATGTTATATCTCCCTGGCCAATGAAGGAAATTACAGGTTCCCTATCTTCATTAACATTTAACAGTTCCTCAAAATATTCCCTGTATCTTCCTGCTACCTCCAACTCTATATCTAATAACTATCATCTTGCATTTTTAATTGTCAAATCCATTAGTCCCCTAGGCTTTCTAAATTTATTAATCTTTCCCTAAAAATTTTTTTGGTCTCAGCAAAATTTGTTGAGAGCATCTCACCCACTCTCTCATTTGCTATCCTTTTACATTATTTTACCACCTTCTTAATCTCTTTTTTCTCACCACATGCTCCTCCCTCCTTATTTCACTTCTATTTTGTAAAAACCTATTTTTTTTCTTTCTTTACCTCATCATTCTACCATTGGCTCGTCTTTCTTCCTGCACCCACCCTTCTATATCCACAAACTTCTGATGAACATTCTAACACTGCATTCTTAAATCATTCTCATACCTCTTCAGCTTCATTGCCTATAGCTTCACTAGCCCATCTTTCTACAAATAGTAGTTAATATCTTCCCCTAACTGCCTCCTCCTTTAGTTTATAAACCTTCTTCTTTCTCTTTTACCTTTAGATACCATTATCCTTGTATTCCGTCGACCTTTTACTCCCACTCTAACTACAACTTAAAAATGATCTGATAAATCAGAGGCCCCTCTTTCAACATGCACATCCTGAAGTCTACCAATCAACCTTTAATCCACGAATACATAGTCCAACAAACTACTGTAATATCATACCTCGTATACTTATTTATGTTTGTTTGTTAATTAAAATATGTATTATCTAATATCAAACCTCTTTCTGTACAAAGTTCAAAGGCCCTGAATTATCTTATACCCCTGGAATCCCTAACATACCTACCTCGCCTTCTATAATCATTTCTACCACTTTGACATTTAGGTCCCCTACTATAATTACTCTCTCAATAAATAACAAAAAAACACAATACCGTGACTGGAACAATACACACACAACCCGCCTGCCTATAAATACCACTTCCCCCGTCTTTGTGTGTTAGTGTGACTTGTAAATGGTCCAAGTCGGGCCGAAACGTCGTCGTAAGCTCCTCTCTTTTATATGTGCGGGTTGTGTGTGAATTACTCTCTCACTTGGTTCCAAAATTCCACAAATACTCACTTAACATCTCTCAAAATCTCTCTCTCTCCGGAAGTGTTGTCATTCCAGGGAAGCAGTAAATTATAGTACTGTTGAGTGAAAATTAAAAACCTGGACTTCTATTAAGGATGACCGTAGTGCAGGGAGTAGAATAGCTAGAAAAAAAACCCTGTCCAACACTGAGAAATCAACCTAAAATAAATTTAAATGGAAGTGTAAGGGAAAAGTACCGTAGTCGTAGCTGCCGTGTGAGTGATAAAAACATTGATCCCAGTGAAAGAAAAGTGTTTCTTGAATCAATATGGTGTATATCTTCTGTGATAATCAGTGTACAGCATAGTGATAAAACACCAGAAATAACAAAAATAGTGAAGTGTGTCAGGTTTTCAGACAGTTTACCTCGTCCTTGTGTTGACCTCGTCCTTGTGTTGACCTCGTCTTTGTGTTGACCTCGTCTTGTGTTTACCTCGTCCTTGTGTTGACCTCGTCTTTGTGTTGACCTCGTCTTTGTGTTTACCTCGTCCTTGTGTTGACCACGTCCTTGTGTTGACCTCGTCTTTGTGTTGACCTCGTCCTTGAGTTGACACGTTTCAATGTACTCCCAAAGGTTTGTCTTAACACTTATAATGAAATGACTTGGATACTTATTAGTAAGTTTATTCATACATAGCAGCATGTGTAGAGAACCCAGGATAACCCCAAAAAGTCAGACAAAGTGACTTATTTTCATTGAGGTCCTTTTTCTTACATGGTGGAAAGACCTAGTGAATCTAAATTGTCAGTGAAACAACTCAAGGGAAGTGATTCAACATAATGGAAGTGTTCTTAAACTAAAATATGGCATCACATGCTAGAAGCGACACATGTATCCACGTACCCTGGGGTAGTTTTGTTACCATCATATGCCTGGCAGCGCTACCCACCCAGGGACCCGACTAATACCACACACCACAATAAACTAAGCAAGAAATCATGCACTTGACATCCTTAAACACCAGTGCCACGTCCTTGATGTTGAGTGCCGAGCAGAAAGGTGAAGTGGAATTCAGGTTTTGTGGCATCCAGATCGCAAGTAGGATACGGAAGAATGGCAGAACAGTATACCTGTGGGACATGTGGAAAGGTCCTTCGGAGAAAATCCAGGATCACATGTAACTTATATTTTTCCAAACACCACGTCTCTTGTGCAAGTATAAACACTGCTTCCAAAAATTACATCCAACTAGCGAGGTCTTTCTGGATTTTCAATAATTATATGGAACGTTGGACAGGTATTAGGAAAGTACTCAGGAGTGTAATAAATAATAAGCAGGAAAACAAACAAGAGCTCTTGGATAGTCTACCCAAAATTTATAGAACATAGGAGGATGGGAGAGGAGTAAAGGTTAACATTCAAAATGCCCATACTTCAACAGATGACTCGAAAATAGACACCCACTAAAAAAATACAAGAAACAAAAACTTCAGACACCCCAGCCCCCAGCTTGTGTTGATCCAGACTCAGCCCCCAGCTTGTGTTGATCCAGACTCAGCCCCCAGCTTTAGTGTTGATCCAGACTCAGCCTCCAGCACTAGTGCTAATCCACTACAAACTTAAAAAATAGCCACCATTGTACAATAAACATATCCCCCACTACAGATGTAGCAGAAGAGTCTTCTTCAGGGGAAAATGTTGGTCTACTTGTAGAAACAGTTGGAGGTGGTGTCTCTGGGTTGGCTACTGAAGATAGTGCACAAGTTGAGAATGCATCTACCACAAATTTGGGCTACCTAAATGCAAAATGGTGAAAATTCCATGTTTGAGGCATCTGTAAGCATGGAATATCAGGAAAAACAAATGGGACATGCAACGTTGAGCATCCCAAAAAATGCCGCGACCTCCTGTCTGAAGGAGTGTGTCGTTCTACCTCCTTCAAATTCTTCTACCCTGAAATGAACACTCATCAATCTTCAAAATACAATGCTTCAACACCAGTTGCCCTGCATACCATTTACAAAAGACCAGGAGGTACAGACCCCGTGAAACAACCCCACTCCAAGTGACTTTTTAGTGGCAAGAAACGAAGAAAGAAAATGGAAAGAAATAACCAAAATACTCCACCACCTTGGAGCCTTGTTGGACTAGAGGCACAACCAGTGGCCCCCATTTCCTTCTAAAACTACAACTACTAATACCAACAACAAAATCCCCCAACAAACATGCCATACCACTTTATTTATATTTGCTAATATACAGGGCCTTAAGCCATCCACAGTCAAATACGATGTTTGCATCCTTCACTGAGACCCCACACAAAAGACCATTTTGACAACGAAATATGGATAACTGGATACAACCTTTTTAGAAGCGACAGAAAGAATAGGCAACAGAGGGAGGGTTGACCTGTATGTCAGAGTCGCTTATTTGCAGATACTGATCACCACAAATAATGTAGTTGAAGTTCCAACAATAAAAATAGAGAACCAAAACATAATCATTCTGGTTGTATATAAGCCACCAGATGCAACTTTCCAACACTTCAAGGAACAGTTATTGAAAATTGATAACTGTCTGGAAACCCTTCAAGCTCTATCCCCAATTATCTTGCTGCTTGGTGACTTTAATCTAAGACATACAAAATGAAAGAATATAGCAAATAATGTTATAGCAGAGACTGTCCCTGGAGGCAGCTCAGATGAAGTCACACACACATGAGCTGCTGAATCTGCAATAAACACAGCCTAAGCCAGCAGATGGTGGAACTAAGAAGACTGGGGAACACACTTGACCTTATTTTCACAAATAATGAGGACCTGGTATGAAACATAACAATATCAAAAGCAACTAATTCAGATTTCAATCAAATCGAAGTCCAGACTTATATGCACAGGAGTTCTGACCAACAAAATGCATACAGCTATTAGGGTGCCTTCGCTAAATACAACTTCAGCAATAAGAACATCAACTGCGATCAGGTAAACCATGTCGTAAATGGAACATGTTAAATAACATGGATTCAAACCAGTACCTTGAAAGGATCACCTTCTTGGCAGCTGAAGTATGCTCAAGGTACATTCCCCTAAGATGAAAGAAGAGAAGAAGTAACCTGGAGAGAGAGACGCTCCCTCTACAGGTGAAGGCGAAGAATCACTGAGCTCCTCAAGAACACTAACTAGGGAAGTGTAAAGTACTGAGGTTAAGTTAAAGGATTCATACAGGATCCAGGAGAGGCTGGAGGAACTAAAAGAAATTATTGAAATTTAAAGAAATTAAAAATAATTATTTATATATGCCAAAAAAAAGGCAAAAAAAATAAAAAACCACATCAAACATCGGGCCCTTACTCAGACAAGATGGAACTTACACAGATGACGACAAAGAAATGAGTGAGATACTGAAGTCTCACTACGACTCTGTATTTTGCTAGTCATTAATCAGTCTAAAGTTCGACAATCCAAATGATTTATTCATGAATGAGCCTCACAACCCTGTCAATGTTTGCCAAATTTCTGACATAACCCTAACTCCACTAGACTTTGAGAAAGCCATTGGCAACATGCCCATGCACTGAGCCCCAGGCCCAGACTCGTGGAACACCGTGTTCATTAAACACTGCAAGAAACCTCTTTCGTGTGCCCTAAGTATGGTATGGAGAGGGAGCATCGACACGGGTGAAATCTCAGTCACTAAAAACAACGGATATAGTCCCATTCCATAAAGGTGGTAACAAAGCAATAGCTAAGAACTATAGACCAATAGCTCCTACATCATAAAAATCCCCACATCATACAAATTTTTGAAAGAGTACTAAGAAGCATGATTACAAATAACTTGGATTCCCAACAATTGTACAATGCAGGGCAGCATGGGTTCAGAGCAGGTCGATCCTGCCTCTCGCAACTACTGGACCACTATAATATAGTCTTGGATCTACTGGAAAACAAACCACAGCCGGTGTCAACATTGCCGCGGGCTCCGTCTTTTTCGTAGATTATCGCGGCTTTCTTGCGTGATAGAAGCATAAACCTGTGCCAGTGAACTTTTAAAGAACATTTCTACAGCGCTGGAAAGTCATCTGGCAAATAACAGTAACATTTGTGTCAAAAATGAGGAAAAAATTGTCCAGACTCAGAGGTGAGACAAGTGTGCCGTGTGAAAATGAATAAATAACATAAAATCACTTTTGTGGGAGAGAAAAGAAAAGCCGCCCTGGAAATAGAGTATAATACATAGTGCAATATTGTAAAAGATAGTGGTGCAGTAGTGTATAGATAAGATACCTCAAAAATTTTGAGAAATTAAGAGGGAAGTTTTTGCCTAGTGGTTTGAACTGGTGATGTAAACACAAGTCAATACGTTTAAAAATTTCCTACATTTTGCTAAGCTACGTTACATATACAGAAATACCATAGAGTACAAATTTTTGGAAATACGTAAATCTTGTATTTTAATTAACAAATAAGTTAGTGTGGTGGAGTTAGGAGCAAAGTGAGGAAAATTAAAATACAGTGATACATGAAGGACTGTCTCAGACCGTCTGTCATCAGTAGGAGCTGCCAGAAGTCACCGGTTTCTCCAACACGCAAGTTATACTTTTTGTATCAAACTGAACACATATTACTCTGTTAAATAATATTACAGTAGTCCTTTCACGAGTTAGTCCAAAATCACCGATCGAATTCGTTTAAAAAATAAGTGATCCACTGACCGGATTCGTTCAAGAAAATAAGTGAACCAATGACCAGATTCAAAAGCTGACAGAGTTTCTAGTTGCCCTTAACACCCAACTGGTTTCAATGCAAAACAAGTGATTCTCTGACTCACTTTAAGCTGACAGGGATTTTAGGCACCCTTATCAAACACCCAAACAACAGTTACTGCTTGAAGCGGTAAGATTATTTCATATACATAAACATACAAATATAATTAGATGCATATACAAATAGATAGATCTACACTTTAAGGATGTTATTAGTAGAATATACAGTATAACAACCAAAAACTACATCATGAAACACTGTAGTCTGTAGCCGCAGCAACAAACGCATGGATTACGTGCAACTTGTGTGGGAAATGGTCCCATCATTCTTGTGCAGACATTCAGGAATCATCCACAAGAGATATTAAACCAGGGAAGTGTTTTGGGGTATGTCCAAATGATAACCAACTGTGGAAAAACTCACATTAATATTAAAAGACAGAAACATCAAAATGTCCTTCATGCTGGGCCAGATGGTGCTATCGCCCTGGTGGCGATGCTGTCCTGGTAGACAGTATCTGTAAAAATACAGAAATGAAAGTCGGTGGCAGGGATCTGGGAGACAGGAGCTCTGGGAAAACAGGTGTAGACAAGGACATGCAAACCCCAAAGTTACAAACTAAACTAGCAATACTACTGGAGATAGTAAACAAGGGGATGTCCCAAGGTATAGTGAAAATGAAAAAAACAAAACAGAAAATACTGGTGAAGGCGCCATAGTTAGTAAATGCTAGGGAATGCTGCCACGACAAACCAAGGAAAACAGAAATAAACCTATGCAAATTCTATGCCTTAGGTATCTGCAGGCATGAAAGATCTGCAAAACGGATGGGACATGCAAATTTGACCACCCTAGAAAATGCCGTGCCCATATGACAACAGGAGAATGCAACTTTTCTTCCTGTAAGTTTTTCCACCCCGTAATGTGTCGCTCTTCAGTTCAGGAAAGACAATGTTGTAACTTATGTTGTCAGAACATCCAGACAATGGGACAACCAGGGTAGCCACAACCACTCCAGAGAAAGTGGTTTTTTAGTGCCAGGAAGGAAAAAAAATGGTAGGAAATGACACAAATCGTACAACTCACATCACTTCTGGAACAGAATCACAGTCAGTGGTCTCCACTCCAAAACAACAGATATTAGTGCCAGGAAAAAAAGACCCCCCACATACCATCAATACGACGACATTCATCTTTACAAGTGTACAGGATCTAATGCCAGTAACGAACAACAAAATACCTTTGGACTGCTTACGCAATGTTCGCGGTATTCACAGATTGAGAACCAAAACATGGTCATTGTGGTTGTATACAAGCCTCCGGATGCAACTTCCCAACAATTCCAGAAACACCTTTTGAAAATAGACCACTGTGTAGAAAATCTTCCAGCTCCTGCCCCAAACATCATGCTCCTGGAGGATTTCAACCTAAGGCACCTAAAATGGAGGAACGTAGCAAATAATGCTGCAGCAGAGATAACACCAGGAGGCAGCTCAGATGAAAACTCGCACACACATGAGCTTTTAAATTTCTGCACCAAATACACCTTAAACCAGCAAATAATAGAGCCAACAAGACTGCAGAATACACTGGACCTCATCTTCACTAACAATGATAATCTAATACGAAATATTACCTTATCAAAGACAATATACTCGGATCAGAACATAATAGAGGTTCAGACACGTATGCGCGGGTCCCCAGACCAACAAAATGTGATCAGTCACGAGGGAGCCTTCACCAAATTCAACTTCAATAACAATAATATATGGTGGGACCAAGTCAACCAGGTCCTAAATGATATAAACTGGGAAGTTATCCTAAGCAACATGGATCCAAACCTATGTCTAGAAAAAATTAACTCTGTGGCACTTGAGGTATCCTCAAGGCATATTCCTTTAAGGAAAAGGAAGAGAAGATGTAAACTAGAAAGAACGAGGCGCTCCCTTTACAGGCGAAGGCGAAGAATAACAGAGTGGCTAAAAGAGGCCAATATATCTGTAATATGAAAGGAGGCACAGCGAAATAGCAAACATCGAACTTAAGCTAAAGGAATTGTACAGGAGTCAAGAAATGTGGGAAGTATAAAAAGTCATAAATGAAATTGAAAGTAACCCAATTTTTTTCTTTTATTAAGCCAAATCTATGTCGAAAGCAACATTCAATATTAGGCCCCTACTTAGAGGACATGGGTCCTACACAGATGATAGCAAGGAAATGAGTGAGCTGCTCAAGTCCCAAGACTAAGAGTAGAAGACCTAAATGAATTTTTTATAAGTGAGACTCAGAATTTCGTAGATTCAAACCTATCTGATATTTTCCCCAACTCAAAATGCATTCTGCCCCAGGCTCAGAATCGTAATAACACGATTGCAAACAAATCATACCACGGGTGGGGTTCGAACCCGCGGTCACAGAGTCTCAAAACTTCCTATGGTGTAGAAATATACCTAGTTGGATGAAGCTAGCTGGCCCAGTGGCTTACGCGATGGTCTGGAGGTTTGAGACTCTGTGACCGCGGGTTCGAACCCCACCCGTGGTATGGTTTGTTTGCAATCGTGTCATTACGATTTTGTGAGTCATGTTGACGGCTTTGAGGGGGACTTGAGCTAGAGTTCGTCACGGCCATGCTAGCGGGAGATTCGTCCTGATCAAGGACTGGGCCGCGGGGGCGGTGACCCCCGGAACACCCTCCAGGTAGGTAACCACGACCTTCAGCTTTGTTTTGCTTATAGCCAAGACATCCAATACCTTTTCCTTCATAACATTGGCAATAATCTTTTTCTTACCGTGTGATGATGGCCTCGCACTGTTTGACACCAGAAAATGTGTTGATTTCCCTACTCATATCTGTGGCTCCTCCCTCGACCCTGTAGTGAGTAATCTGTCTGAAGGCAAAGTCACTTGGTAACCTCCTTGGTTATGTTGCATCACCTCACCACAATGAACATTCCAACACATTGAAGACATTGAAGATTCCAACAAAACGAGGTGAAGAATCCATAAACAAAACCTGGCTGTGGAAAAAGGAAACTGGCCGGTCCTTTGAGCTCACCACCTCCTATTGGAATGAGCTTTTCCATGGTGATTTTGATAACCAAGAGAATACCTTCACTGAACATATCCTTAATGGTTTTGAGAATTCATCTTTTTTTATTATTTATCTTCCTATTTTTTACTGTTTGAATAAAAGTGCATAAAACATGGTCATAAAGTTTCATTAAAATCGGTCAACCTAAATTACTGGGAGCAGTTGAAGTCCCTTGATTGTACTCCCTGGAACACAGGTGAGAAAGATACATGATAATATACACTTTTAAAATCCTAGAGGGACTAGTACCAAATCTCTACACGAAAATCACTCCGTTAAAAGCAAAATACTTGGGAGGAGATGCAACATCCGGTGAGGGAAAAGTTCACTTAGATAAGAGTGGAAGTATGGATGAGTGGTCCAGCCATTATAATTGGTAGTATAAGTGTTCTGAAAGGGTGTGAGTCTTTACCTTACCCTCCCTTTCCTCCCATTTTCCACCCGCTGACAGAGGAACGTCACTTGGCTTTCTGCTCTCATTGAGTCTGTAAGCATGGAATTCCACTCTTTGGTAGTTGTTATATATGGGGTTTACAATGAATTTAATGTAGATAAGAGTTCCACTCTTGTTAGGTAAATTTTGTAGGGTTTTTAATGTGTTTTAATCGGACTTTACTCTTACAGTATTAACATAATTTTGGTCCTGGCCATTTCTTTTAAAGGTCCTTCAGCCAGTCGTATGTGAGACTGCTTGTCCAGTTTGTAATTGTTGTTTCTTCCCAGCCTTACTGTAGGGTTCTGGTCACCCGTCACAAGCGAGATGAGAAGAGCTGCATGGTCTATGATTACATTAAAAACTTGATAATTCTTCATTTTGGGAACTCTGCTTTGTATTGGACTACAACTTCTCCAACGTCCTCTTGAACTCTGATGTTCTGCTGCCTCTGTGCAGGGCAACGATGTCTTCAAAGTCCTCAGTTAAAGAACTCTGCTTTTATCATACCACCAGGACTGAGCTACCCTTCTCTACAACATCCTACATTGAGGGAACTCTGAATTTTTTCCTATTCAACTGTGGCCAAATTTCATTTATCTATACTGCCAACAGTGCGTCTTGATTGGCGATGTTACCTTCTGGGGCTGGTCAGTCACGACCACCTGTGACCACACACCCTTATCACTGGACAGTCACGACCACCTGTGACCACACCCCTTATCACTGGACAGTCACGACCACCTGTGACCACACACCCCTTATCACTGGCTTATCGTTCCACTCCAGGTATTCGTGTGGGAGTTGCCATACCAACGGCAGAGTCAGAAGACATCTTTCTGTACATATTAGGTTTCCTTCATTTGATTTATTTATTTTTTTCATCAACTGCTTCACTTACGACGATTTCATATTTATTTGTTTTATATTTTTGAGTTTTGCATATACATATTTAATAAAAATTGTTTATCTTATTTTGTTATGATTTACTTTTCTATGTTTGCTCTCCATAAGGAGGAGGGGTCCTTTAAAATGCTCTTTGAAGGTCTGAAGGGGCCCTTACACCTTCACAGTTCCCCCCAATGAAAAGCAAGGGTGCCACGAGTACACTAAGAGACAACACAGTAAGTGTCAGGGCCCACGACTGTTCAGCTGCCTCTCAGCATACATAACAGAGATTACCAAAGACCCCTGGCTGTCTTCAAGGTGCTGGACAGGCACCTAATGTCAGAACCTGACCAGTCGGACTGTGTTTGTACGTCGGTTCATGTGCCGCCAGCGGTAACAACTTGACTGATCAGGCTCCAGTCCACTACAAGGCCTGGTCACAGACCGGGCCGCTGGGGCGTTGACCCCCGATACCCTTTCCAGGTTTACTCAAAGTAAACAATTGAATAAAAAAAATATGCTGAAAATTAGATTTTGGCAGCAAATTGTAACGCAATTTGATCATGAGGGTAAATACTGTAATATACCTTATGTTCAGCCTCCCCACACAAAAATATGTTTGTAGGTTTTTGACATTATTAAAATATCTGCCCTTACCCCCACCTTCACAAATGCCAAAAAAAAATTCACCACTTTGTAAAACATTCATTGTTTAATGTTTGTTGTGAAAATCCTTTGAATGTGTTCATTAGGTGAGCTAAGTGTCGTCAGGAAGCAGGACAAGTGTTTCCTGACGCTGGTCTTAGTCAGATGATGACCCGCCATTGGAGCTTCTGGTCATGTGACCGAGACCTTCCGTGGCTTACCGGTCCATCCCTTCAAAAATTATAGTCATAGTTTTAACAGTTTTTATTGTGAGTATAACAATTGTCCGTTCATTATTAATGATGCCATTTACTTCCCAGATATCGAAAAAAATGCAGCGAAAACTTGTTACTAGGAAGCAATTTTTTTTCGTTTTTAGAGAGAAATCGAGCTACTTATGTGTCTTGAAATATGAAAGGAGTGTTTTTCTACAGTTACCCCTTTAACTTACATGTTTTTCTAGAGTTAGAGAACCATACAGAGCATAAAATTATAATCTTATGCGTATATTAGTAATTTTGTACCAAAAACAACTTAGAATAAGTAAGTAAGTTTATTCAGGTATACACAAATACAGTTACATAGATTATCATACATAGCAGCATATGTGTAGAGAACCCAGAATAACCCAAAAAAGTCAGACAAAGTGACTTATTTCCACTGGAGTTCTTTTAATACCTTAATATTATACACTGTAGGAGATATGTGTTATTATACTAAATAGGATATATACTAAGAATAAGGTAAAAAGAGTTATCTATATTTACATGTGTGTTAGCTAAAAAATAAAAAATCATTCTCCCCCTTTCTGTTTAGCCTTATCTAATATTTTAGATAAGTTTACAATAGTTTAATAATAAGCAAACACAATGAAATATATTTTTTTCGCTCGGCTTTTAATCATTTTTGTTTTAAAGATCACCATGCCTAGCCCTTTTAGGACAAGGTAGGTGCCAAAGTTGAAGCTTCCTACCATCTGCAGCTCGCAAGCCTGCCCTTCCCGTCAGGGAAGATGGCAGACCAGAGAGGCCTATCTTCTCCCTATGAGCCCCGTGCGGGTGGGGAATGTGGCTAGGCCTGGGGACAGTTGGTCCCAACGATGAGGGGGTACTTGTACCTCCTCCCATGGGAGACATAGGTCTCCGATACTCCCACGACAGGGAGCCAAACCGGGTCTCTATCTGGAATAGACCTTGGGTGGGAGAATTCCCTGCGAATCAACACCTCCTCCTCCTCCTCTTTAATAATTTGGGTGTTTATATTATATTTGTATATTATTTATCATATGTCTAATATCATTTTGGAAGACATGTGATAGATAACTATGGTTAACAATGGCATAAACAGACAGCATTTTATATCGCCATGAGAGAAGCATCTTTCTCGTCATGGAGTCTTCATCGTCACTCCTGGCTTCTTGGTCTGTCGTAGCTCCTCCCACTTTGTAACCAAGTTAAATGGTAATTTGAAAAAAATAGGAGACAAATTAAAAAAAAAAAAAAAAAAAAAAAAAAAACGTAAATTCAGTTAATGGGCGGGATATACAAATTGTGGCGTCATCACAAGAAATGTTGTAGTGATTATATTTTGTTATAGAAATGTACCAAGATGAGACTTACACCAGATTGTTGAATTATGTTTTTTTTACGACTAACTTATTTTTCCAATTTTTTCCCTGTCCGCCTGTGTAGTAGTAGTGGACATTGTTGGAACTCATGACAAAATTGAAGTCACTGTGAGTAGCTAGTTCTCCATTATGTTTACTTAGTGATTATTAAGTGAGATTTCTAAGCTTAGTTCTCACTGGAACAGAGACAACAACACTATTGGTGCCAGTGTTCCACAGGGAAGTGTACATGAGACATTGTTATGTAATGTCTACTTCACTGACCTTCAGCTCATCTCAGAATCCATGCACATGCACATGTCTGTACTCTGACATTAACTTATCCAAGAGAGGAAACGCAGCTGTTCTCAGTTACATAAATCACCAGTTTAGAGTTATATCAGCCTGGGAAAAACGATGGCAGTTTACATTTGCGTCTGATAAAACACAAATAATGATCGTCTCTGGGCACCATGATGGTCAAATTTGAATTCCAAACTAAGAAGAACCACGTAATAAATCTTTCAAGCAAAGTCGGAGAGTAAAATTACAACACTTTGACGTATCTCACATCAGCTCAGTAGCAGAGGCTGCAAGACTCAGTAGCAGAGGCTGCAAGACTCAGTAGCAGAGGCTGCAAGACTCAGTAGCAGAGAGCTGCAAGACTCAGTAGCAGAGGCTGCAAGACTCAGTAGCAGAGGCTGCAGACTCAGTAGCAGAGGCTGCAAGACTCAGTAGCAGAGGCTGCAAGACTCAGTAGCAGAGGCTGCAAGACTCAGTAGCAGAGGCTGCAAGACTCAGTAGCAGAGGCTGCAAGACTCAGTAGCAGAGACTGCAAGACTCAGTAGCAGAGGCTGCAAGACTCAGTAGCAGAGGCTGCAAGACTCAGTAGCAGAGGCTGCAAGACTCAGTAGCAGAGGCTGCAAGACTCAGTAGCAGAGGCTGCAAGACTCAGTAGCAGAGGCTGCAAGACTCAGTAGCAGAGGCTGCAAGACTCAGTAGCAGAGGCTGCAAGACTCAGTAGCAGAGGCTGCAAGACTCAGAGCAGAGCTGCAAGACTCAGTAGCAGGCTGCAAGACTCAGTAGCAGAGGCTGCAAGACTCAGTAGCAGAGGCTGCAAGACTCAGTAGCAGAGGCTGCAAGACTCAGTAGCAGAGGCTGCAAGACTCAGTAGCAGAGGCTGCAAGACTCAGTAGCAGAGGCTGCAAGACTCAGTAGCAGAGGCTGCAAGACTCAGTAGCAGAGGCTGCAAGACTCAGTAGCAGAGGCTGCAAGACTCAGTAGCAGAGAGCTGCAAGACTCAGTAGCAGAGGCTGCAAGACTCAGTAGAAGAGGCTGCAAGACTCAGTAGCAGAGGCTGCAAGACTCAGTAGCAGAGGCTGCAAGACTCAGTAGCAGAGGCTGCAAGACTCAGTAGCAGAGGCTGCAAGACTCAGTAGCAGAGGCTGCAAGACTCAGTAGCAGAGGCTGCAAGACTCAGTAGCAGAGGCTGCAAGACTCAGTAGCAGAGACTGCAAGACTCAGTAGCAGAGGCTGCAAGACTCAGTAGCAGAGGCTGCAAGACTCAGTAGCAGAGGCTGCAAGACTCAGTAGCAGAGGCTGCAAGACTCAGTAGCAGAGGCTGCAAGACTCAGTAGCAGAGGCTGAGAGACTCAGTAGCAGAGGCTGCAAGACTCAGTAGCAGAGGCTGCAAGACTCAGTAGCAGAGGCTGCAAGACTCAGTAGCAGAGCTGCAAGACTCAGTAGCAGAGGCTGCAAGACTCAGTAGCAGAGGCTGCAAGACTCAGTAGCAGAGGCTGCAAGACTCAGTAGCAGAGGCTGCAAGACTCAGTAGCAGAGGCTGCAAGACTCAGTAGCAGAGGCTGCAAGACTCAGTAGCAGAGGCTGCAAGACTCAGTAGCAGGCTGCAAGACTCTAGCAGAGGCTGCAAGACTCAGTAGCAGAGGCTGCAAGACTCAGTAGCAGAGGCTGCAAGACTCAGTAGCAGAGGCTGCAAGACTCAGTAGCAGAGCTGCAAGACTCAGTAGCAGAGCTGCAAGACTCAGTAGCAGAGCTGCAAGACTCAGTAGCAGAGGCTGCAAGACTCAGTAGCAGAGGCTGCAAGACTCAGTAGCAGAGGCTGCAAGACTCAGTAGCAGGCTGCAAGACTCAGTAGCAGAGGCTGCAAGACTCATAGCAGAGGCTGCAGACTCAGTAGCAGAGGCTGCAAGACTCAGTAGCAGAGGCTGCAAGACTCAGTAGCAGAGGCTGCAAGACTCAGTAGCAGAGGCTGCAAGACTCAGTAGCAGAGGCTGCAAGACTCAGTAGCAGAGGCTGCAAGACTCAGTAGCAGAGCTGCAAGACTCAGTAGCAGAGGCTGCAAGACTCAGTAGCAGAGGCTGCAAGACTCAGTAGCAGAGGCTGCAAGACTCAGTAGCAGAGGCTGCAAGACTCAGTAGCAGAGGCTGCAAGACTCAGTAGCAGAGCTGCAAGACTCAGTAGCAGAGGCTGCAAGACTCAGTAGCAGAGGCTGCAAGACTCAGTAGCAGAGGCTGCAAGACTCAGTAGCAGAGGCTGCAAGACTCAGTAGCAGAGGCTGCAAGACTCAGTAGCAGAGGCAAGACTCAGTAGCAGAGCTCAGACTCAGAGCAGAGGCTGCAAGACTCAGTAGCAGAGGCTGCAAGACTCAGTAGCAGAGGCTGCAAGACTCAGTAGCAGAGGCTGCAAGACTCAGTAGCAGAGGCTGCAAGACTCAGTAGCAGAGGCTGCAAGACTCAGTAGCAGAGCTGCAAGACCTCAGTAGCAGAGCTGCAAGACTCAGTAGCAGAGGCTGCAAGACTCAGTAGCAGAGGCTGCAAGACTCAGTAGCAGAGGCTGCAAGACTCAGTAGCAGAGGCTGCAAGACTCAGTAGCAGAGGCTGCAAGACTCAGTGCAGAGCTGCAAGACTCAGTAGCAGAGCTGCAAGACTCAGTAGCAGAGGCTGCAAGACTCAGTAGCAGAGGCTGCAAGACTCAGAGCAGGAGCTGCAAGACTCAGTAGCAGAGGCTGCAAGACTCAGTAGCAGAGGCTGCAAGACTCAGTAGCAGAGGCTGCAAGACTCAGTAGCAGAGTCTGCAAGACTCAGTAGCAGAGACTGCAAGACTCAGTAGCAGAGGCTGCAAGACTCAGTAGCAGAGGCTGCAAGACTCAGTAGCAGAGGCTGCAAGACTCAGTAGCAGAGGCTGCAAGACTCAGTAGCAGAGGCTGCAAGACTCAGTAGCAGAGGCTGCAAGACTCAGTAGCAGAGGCTGCAAGACTCAGTAGCAGAGGCTGCAAGACTCAGTAGCAGAGGCTGCAAGACTCAGTAGCAGAGGCTGCAAGACTCAGTAGCAGAGGCTGCAAGACTCAGTAGCAGAGGCTGCGAGACTCAGTAGCAGAGGCTGCAAGACTCAGTAGCAGAGTCTGCAAGACTCACTAACAGAGGCTGCAAGACTCAGTAGCAGAGGCTGCAAGACTCAGTAGCAGAGGCTGCAAGACTCAGTAGCAGAGGCTGCAAGACTCAGTAGCAGAGGCTGCAAGACTCAGTAGCAGAGGCTGCAAGACTCAGTAGCAGAGGCTGCAAGACTCAGTAGCAGAGCTGCAAGACTCAGTAGCAGAGGCTGCAAGACTCAGTAGCAGAGGCTGCAAGACTCAGTAGCAGAGGCTGCAAGACTCAGTAGCAGAGGCTGCAAGACTCAGTAGCAGAGGCTGCAAGACTCAGTAGCAGAGGCTGCAAGACTCAGTAGCAGAGACTGCAAGACTCAGTAGCAGAGGCTGCAAGACTCAGTAGCAGAGGCTGCAAGACTCAGTAGCAGAGGCTGCAAGACTCAATAGCAGAGGCTGTAAGACTCAGTACAAGGTGCAAGTGTGCTCACACCTAGAGTATATTTTTATTTCTTAAACTGTTTGTTAACTTTCTCATCTATGACTTCTGGAGAGAACAGAGATCCGAGCAAGATGATCCATCTCTCCTGTGGACCAGACTTGGACTGATCTGTCATTTCAGCAGAACCCTCAACACCGGAGGGATGTGGCTGGCCTAACTGTTACGGACAAGGATAATGTCTAGGTCAAACATTTGGTTCTATTTGGTGATCAGCGAGAAGAGAGCTTCTACTCAAGAAGATATTCAGCAAACTTCAACAACAGTCTGGTTGTTTGCTTCTCAAGAATATCACTTCATCGGAGATCATGTACTTCTAGAGTAACCCGTGTCTGGAACATGTTCGTACAGCATTTTGATATCAAAGAAATAGTTAGCTGACCAAATGAATCAGCTGGCCCACAGATGACTCAAACTCCATCCTATTCCCTTTTTGTTTGTCTCATAACAATAAAAAGGCTTTCAAATAAGTTGACGTGTGTAACAGCTTTTATCAAATCCCCAGTGAAAAAAAATGAGAAAGGGAGAGAGAGAGAGAGACAAACAGACAAAGCAGACAGACAGAAAGTCAAGCAGAAAGAGAGGGAGAGAGAGTAAGGAAGGAAGAGTGAAAGTGAAAAAAGAGAATGAGAAGGAGGAATATAAGTAGAAATTATAGCCCGACGGTTACATGGGATAAATAACACGGGTTTAGCACTTTTTGTATCTAGGACACTCTTACACATTCACATTATCAACAGGAAAGTCCAAGATAATGTGTTTCGAGATGTGACAATAAAGACCAAAGTTGCAGGAAGGGCTGAGATAGTGTGTACTGTGGAGTGGCAGGACTGACCAAGACAGTGTGTGCTGCCAAGACGCTGCGAGTGCATCATTCTTGATGATATTCCTCAGACACATCTAAGATCACTATCAAATTTTTCTCTAGCTTCTTCAGTCCTCAGATTCTCAATTTGAAAATTCAAAATATAAAGCTGTTAGAAAGATGTATTGTCATCTTTTGGTAAAATGTAAACTTTTCTGTTAGAACTTGAGATATAGCAGCGAGTGTTTACTGACTTTTCTCCAGGGCTGGTCCAGCATCATGAATCTCTAGAATTCCTCTCACTTAATGATCCACATTGGTTTAGCACTTTTCAAAAATGATAATAATCCAAAAAGCAGTGAACTGAATGAAACTTAAATGTAAGTGCTGAAGACAAGAAAAACGTCAGATTCACTGAGGTTAAGTGATGGATACCATGAAGATCAGCGTCTGGATGCTGCTCTCAGCTACTGTTTTCACCTTGGTCTACACACATGATATGCAAGATGGTGAGACGCAAGTTTTATCTTAACTGATATTTCTCAGTACTTTTATAAGTTTCTTTGGTTTTACTTTCTTTATAATATATAAATAATAATAATAGCAACAACAACAACAATTAATAATAATAAATTGTTTATTTTTCCACCGTGTCTCCCCATGTGCAAACATTGGTACGTAGAAGTCCTTAATTTGGTCAAAACCGTCGCCAAAGTGTTAAAAGTGGGCAGAACTTATTATACTAAGGAGTTTAGACATGTGTTTTACTAAAACTCATGTCAACATGTTAAGTACATTACCATTTCTTGAGGAGATAGTCTGAGAAACTCCTGGCTTGTGGACCATGGGTATACCTGGAGAGGGTTTCAGGGTCAACGCCTGGTCTGGGTAGGACCTAGATGCTGGCGATCTTCGCTAGTATATATCTTGCTAGTATATATCTTGCTAGTATATATTTTGCCTAGTTAAGGTTCCGGTCATTAATTAAATCAAGATCATACTCTGGTCTCCCTGTTGTCGAGAATAACTGATCGTATACGTTCTCTCGACGGTGGTAGTGATGGTGGCGCCATCCTTGTTTAAGTACCCAGGGCAGCTAGATAACTTGTTTAGAGTACCCAGGGCAGCTACATAACTTGTTTAGAGTACCCAGGGCACCTAGATAACTTGTTTAGAGTATCCAGGGCAGCTAGATAACTTGTTTAGAGTACCCAGGGCAGCTAGATAACTTGTTTAGAGTATCCAGGGCAGCTAGATAACTTGTTTAGAGTACCCAGGGCAGCTAGATAACTTGTTTAGAGTACCCAGGGCAGCTAGATAACTTGTTTAGAGTACCCAGGGCAGCTAGATAACTTGTTTAGAGTACCCAGGGCAGCTAGATAACTTGTTTAGAGTACCCAGGGCAGCTAGATAACTTGTTTAGAGTACCCAGGCAGCTAGATAATGGTTCAACTTTAATGGCTGTAATTAAAGCCTTGACAAATCCTTTAGAAAATCACTGTCACTGTTGCAGGGACAAATTTAGTAACTCATTTCACCTTAAACGGTCAACATATTTAATAACTATATCTCCAGTGACTTAAATTATATTTTTTTTTCCACAGGATTACTATGATATTTAATGGGACATCCTTTGAGAAAAACGGAAAGAAATTC
>WNWK01017423.1:0-42481 GCA_009830355.1 Cherax destructor | reverse complement strand
GAGTGAATGATAAAAAAAAATTTTTTTCTTTGTCAGGCCACCAGCCCTGGGGGGAAGGGGGCCCCTTTTAAAAAAAAAAACCCTTTTGAGGCTTTAATAGTTAGCATATCAGTGATTTTGACGTACAGGCCCCCCATTCCCCCCCCTGTTCACTCTTTCGCATTTGTATGGGAAAAACCCCGGGATCCATATTTCATTGTAAAGGGATCCTTTGAGGATCTCTGTAAAACTGTGAACATTGCTTTTTGACTCTGTAGCAGTCCACGGATGGGTATTTTGTTGCTCGTTGTGGTTTTGGGGCCTGTTTTTTCGAAGATGAATGCTCGTATTTTTTGGGTTTTTGGGGGAGGTTTCTTTTTCCTGGCACAAATTCTGTTGTTTTGGGAAGGGGGGCCCTTTGACTGTCTCCTGGAAAATTTCCCGGGCCCAACCCCCCGGGGGCCCCGGTCTGTGAGGGGGCCCCCTTTTTGGGGAAAGAGCCTGATCACCAGGTTTTTGGGGGAACCCAGTTGAAAAATTTTTGGGGCCCCCGCACTTTTGTGTTGTCCCTCAACGTGTAGTGGCCCCCCTTCTTCTTTGGGGGGAAATTTTAAATTGGGTTTTTTCCCTTTGGGGAAAGTGTTTTTTTTGTGTGCAAGTTTGGTACTAAGCCCTCAAAAATTTTTTCCATGTGTATATAATAATTTCTCCCCCCCTTCCGTTCTAGAAGTACGGGTTTGGGGGAAAATTTCCCAAGCTTCCCGTATTTGGGGGGTGGTTTATCGCACTTATGCGTGCATAAGGTTCTCAAAAATTTAAAAAAAGGAAAAAATTTTTCCCCGCCAAAAAGGTCAGTTATGTGCACAATATTCCAGCCTAATAAAACAAGCGTTTTTAAAAGGGGTGTCAAGGGGGCGGCACCCCTGGTTTGGGTTTTTAATTATCCATCCTTTTTTTTTTCGAGCAGATCCAATTTCTATTTTTTATGGTTTTAAAAGGGGGGAACCCTCACAGATATGGTCTTTGACATTTTTTTTCCTTTTTGGGTTGGTTTTTTTGTATGATAAATTTTAATTTCTTCGTTTTTTCGAGTAAAATTTCTTATTGAATTTTATTTTTTTCTGCACCCCATTTAAAGATTTGGTTTATGTCTGCGGGTCAGCCTTCTTCAACGGTGGACACCGTCATACAATTATTTTTCTGAAAAGGAAGACACAGCACTGTTTTATATCACTGCAATGTCTGATGGGATGGGGGAAAAGGATGGGAGCAAGTACGTTTAAAAAAGGGGGTTTTGTAGTCCTCAGCTTTTTCTTTTCTACTTTTTTGTTTCATGTTGGAATTAGACCCCTCTACCAACTTTTCCTTTATTCCTTTATCACGCATTTTGTGCTATTACCCATGGTCCCCTTGTAAAAAGGGTTTGAAAAAACTGTGTATATAACATCTGCATTCTGCTTGTCTTCTAGAGCATCAGGACCTTGTCTGTGGTCAGTAGTTGGGGGCAGGGCGGCCCGCTCTAAACCCATGCTGTCCCGGTTGTGCAATTGTGGGTATCAAGATTGGGGATCTTGCCCTTGAGCCCTTTCAAAAATTTTTTATTTGGGACGTTAGTGCAATTGGTCTTGGGTTCTTTTTTATTGCTTTCTGCCCCCTTTTGGGCGGGGGTATGTCTGTTGTTTTTTTTTTGCTGCGGGACGATCCCAGTGTCCATCTCCCTCTCCATAAATGTCGGAGTTGGTTTTTCTATTTTCTGTCATTTCCTGCCAATTTTTTTTCCCCTTTCCCCCCGCTAAAAAAATCTCTGGGTGGTTGTGGCTGGTTTTCCCATGGTCTGGATGTTCCGTCTTCTTGTCCCCTTCAGGTGGTATGCCTGACAATATAAGTTATAGCACTGTTTTTTGAACTGAAAGTGAAAAATTTGTGGGGGAAAAAACTTACGGGAAAGGGAAAGGGGGGCATTTTTATTTGTCATATGGGCTCGGCATTTTCTGGGGTGGTCAAGGGTTTCACTTTTATCTGTTTTCCAGATTTCCATGGCTGAAATATCAATGCTTCAATTTGCATGGTCTGGTTTCTGCCCTTGGTTTTCTGACTCTTTTCCCCCCCCCGGTGTGTTTTTCTGTCTCTTTACTATCTTACATTTTATAACAATGGTGCCTTCACCATTTTTTTGGGGTTTTTCATATTCCTTGGGGCACCCCCCCTTTTTTTTTGGGTCTCTAGTTTGTAACTTTGGGGGTTTTCATGCCCCGTCTCACCTTTTTCCCCCCCTAGGCCCCTGTCTCCCCCCAGGCCACCAACTTTCATTTCTGTAAACCTTACAGTTACTGTCTACCAGGGCATTACCAGGGCGATAGCCCTCTGGCCCAGTCCTTTTTTTTTTCCCATCTTTCCCGAATGCTGTCCCGGTTTTTTTTGAAGGCCGTTTTGGTTTTTTCCCCCCCTTTTTTAAAAACCCAAAGGTTTTTTTCCCAGTTGGTTCTCATTGGGGCATACCCAAAACCCCTGGAATATATATTGTAGATAATTCCCGAAAATCCCAAGATGAGTGGGGATTTCCCCCTAAGTTGCATTAATCCCCAGAAGCCCTTTTGTTATTACGGGTTTTAAGCCATAGGGTTTTTTTTTTTGTTTTGGGTTTTTTTGTATTTTCTAATAACCTCCTTTTAAAGTGTACATCTGTTTTTTGTATGTTATATTTTGTGTACGTGTATATGTATGAAACAATCTGATATATATATATATATATATATATATATATATATATATATATATATATATATATATATATATATATATATAAAAAATTTTTTGGGAAACATCTCCTTATGGTACCAAATGGGTTGGGTTGGCGTTTGTTGTGGATGACGGGGGGGTTTTTTTTAACCAGCGCCCCCCCGGTAACACCACCCCCACCACCACGCGTCGCCAGCACCACCACCACCCCATCTCCGGTTTGCTTTTGATCTCTTGATTAGAAACTCTTTAATACTTGTTGACCCCTTTTTTTTTTTAAAGGGTTTTTTTCTGGATTTTTCTATGGGTTTTTACCAATGTTTTCTTTAGCGTTTAATTAATACATAGATATACTTTCATATTGTTTTAATTCTAAAATTTAAATTTTTTATGAAATGAAAAGCTTTGAATCTATAAAATAATAATTTGTTAAAAAATGAAATATAAAATTTAAATTTTTTAAAATGATTAATGGGGGAAAATTTTGATTTATTCATGATGTATTTTTGCCTCTCCTTTTCCCCCTTAAAAAAAAAAATTATACATATTCCCCCATATACATATAAACTCAGTAAAAAAAAAAAAAATAAATCTGTCAAATTCCAACAATTCCCCCGGGTCATAAAAAAGGAAAAAATATATATTCAAAAAATGTTTTATTCAGAAGGCATTAATTAAAAACCCTTAAAATCAACTTCCCAGTGAATCACTCATGAATGTATGAATTAAAAAATTTTTAACTGACTCATTAAATTTATCACATATTTATTATAAAATTTTTTTTTATTTATTCCTAATTCGGATACAGGCTCCCAACACTAAATTGATCTTTGGTCATACTCAGAATTGGGGAAAAAAAATTTTAGGCTTATCAATATTACCTTTATAACAATTTTGTGCTCCGTCAAATTTTTTCAGTTTAAGAAGAAAATTTTAGAAAAAATTTTATTTTTTTGTAAATTACCCAACATAAATTAGAACATGACCCCTGTGGAACGCTGCTTGTACTGCCCATTCTGATTTCTCCCCATTTATAAAAAATCTCTGCCCTATTTTTCACCTGTCTCTCCCGGGAAAAAAAAATTTTCCCCCCCTTTTCCCCCTGTTTAGTTTCCTCAATAACCTCTGATGGGAACTCTTTAAAAACCCTTACCTGGGTTTCCTGGAGAGTTTCAGGGTCCACGCCCCCCCCAGTCTGTGACCAGGCCTCATGTTGGGGGAAAAGCCTGATCAAACAGGCTGTTACTGTGCCGCAGGCCCAGCCCGAACCCCCCTGGCGGTCGGTGATTTGGGGGGGCCTGTCCAGTCCGGGAAGACAGCCGGGGGGTTTTTTGGTAACCCCCCCGATGTATGCTGGGGGCAGTTGAACAATCTTTGGGCCCCCCCTTTTTTTTTGTCCCTCAACGTGCTGTGGCCCCTTTTTTTCATTGGGGGGGTTTTCCCCTCCCCCGTTTTTTGTTTTGTGGGGGGTGTTTTTTGTGAAGTTTATAATCCCTCGAAATTTTTTCCCTGTGTATTAATAATGTATCTCCCCCCCTGCGTTCTGGGGTACAGGTTTAGGGGAAAAACGTTCCCAGTTGGGGGGTTTATCAGTTATTGCCGGGGGTTTTTGCACATTTTAAGGTCAGCAATTTCACCCCCCGAAAGGGGCAGTTGGTTCCCAAAATTCCCAGCCTAGAAAACAAGCGATCCGTAAAATGTCAACATGGGGCTTGGCATCCCCGGTTTTTTGGTTCTCATTATCCATCCTGTCATTTTTTTGCAGATGCAATTTCCTTTTTGGTCCCCTTTAAGGTGAGATCTCTGACATGATCACTCCCAGGTCTTTGACATTAGTTTTTCGCTCATTTGGTTTGAATTAGTTTTGTACTCAATGATATTTTAATTTCTTCACTTTTTCCGTATCTGAGTAATTGAAATTTCTCATCGTGAACTTCATATTGTTTTCTGGCCATTTTAAAGATTTGGTTTATGTCTGCTTGGAAAGTCTTGCAGTGTCTTCAGCTTGGTGGACACTCATACAGATTCAGGTGTCATCTGCAAAGGAAGACACAGCACTGTAGCTTATATCCTGTCAATGTCTGATATGAGGATGAGGAACAGGATGGGAGCAAGTACTGCCTTGTAGACAGAGCTTTTCACAGTAGCTGCCTCAGACTTTGCTACTCTGTTGACTACTACTCTTTGTGTTCACTTGTTAAATATAGATCCATCTACCAACTTTTCCTGTTATTCCTTTATCACGCATTTTGTGTGCTAATACCATAGTCACACTTGTCAAAAACTTTGCAAAGTCTGTGTATATAACATAGCATTTTGTTTGTTTTCTAGAGCATCCAGGACCTTTCGTAGTGGTCCAGTAGTTGGGACAGATAGGAGCGACCTGCTCTAAACCCATGCTGCCCTGGGTTGTGTAATTGATGGGTATCTGGAATGTGTGGCGATCTTGCTTTACCTGAACACTTTCAAAGATTTTATGATATGGGACGTTAGCGCTATTGGTCTGGTACCTATTCTTTTCCCTTTGTTGAGTGGGAGCTATGTCTGTTGTTTTTAGCTAACTGCGGGATGACTCCATTGTCCATGCTCCCTCTCCACAGGATGGTTAAAGCACGTGATGTTAAAAGCAGTTCTTGATAGACATGGGGTTCCTTGGAGTCTGGGCCTGGAGCAGAGTGCATGAAGCATGTCATTTATTGCCTTTTCGAAGTCATTGGCGTCGGTATTTTTGATGTCAAAGATAGGCATGCGTCGCCAGTTCTATAGCACTCTCATAAAAATTCGTTTAGTCTTCGATTTTCAGTCTGGTTGTGGCCGCTAAAAACTGAGTCATACTGGGACTTAAGTATAGGTCACTTATCTGCCAAGATAACTTGATTATAATAATAATAATAATAATAATAATAATTTTTATTTCAATGCATGTTACAAGTGTACAATGTTATTGGTAGTTACAAATATAATACAATTATAAAACTGTAATGCAAGGAGAGCCACTGGCATGCCATGGCATTAGGGGCAGTTTATTCTAGAGACTTATTCACTAAGTACTTAATGCTAAAGAAATTGATTGAGTTTATTCTAGTTCTATATTATTTAAATTATTAAATGGTTATACATACTATTTAAAGACAATACAAGAGAAATTGGTTGAGTTTAATCTAGTTGTAGAATTTATTTCAAATTACAGTATGTTGATGCTATACTAGTATAATAACAATACTAGAAATAGTTTTTAGAGTTTCATCTAGGTATATATTTTATTTCAAATTAAGAAAATGATGATACTATAAGATTTTAAATGACAATATGATGATATAAGATTGCAACAAGTGTTAAGGAGGATGAACATATCAAAATGAGATCTTCTTAAGTAAAATAATATTGGGTTTGGAAGTTTGTTACAGTATGAGTATTTAGTATAGGGTGAGTAGGTGACTTTTTGAGAAGAGTCTTGAATTGATTTTCGGACAAGGTTAACTTGATATTTACTGGTAATGAATTCCAGATTTTGGGGCCCTTTATGTGCATAGAATTTTTACATTGGTTAGTATGGACTCGGGGTATGTCAAATAGTGATCTGTGTCTTGTGTCATGTTCGTGGGACCTATTAAAGTTGTTGAGGAGAATTCTGAGCGCAGGGTTAATATTAGCATGTAGAGTTTATGTATGTAGAAGGCACATGAATAGGTATGAATATTTTTTATGGTGAGTAGTTTTAAGGTTCTGAATATAGGTGGAGTATGCTGTCTAGAGTGGGAATTTGTTATCATCCTGACTGCAGCCTTTTGCTGGGTTATGAGTGGTCTAAGGTGATTTAATGTTGTTGAGCCCCATGCACAGATTCCATAGGTGAGATAAGGGTAGATAAGAGAATGATATAGTGCAATGAGAGCTGGTTGAGGCACATAATAGCGTATCTTAGATAATATACCTACTGTCCTTGAGATTTTCTTGGAAATTTGTTGTATGTGTGTTTGGAATTTAAGACTACTGTCAGGTGGATTCCTAGGAATTTTCCTCTGTGAGCCTTGTGATGGGTGAACCATTTAGCGTTATGTTAAGTGGAACATTTGTAGCTTTGTTTCCAAACTGAATGTAGTAGGTCTTGTCCGTATTGAGAGTAAGCTTATTTGTCATCATCCATGTTGATATTTTCTGTAATTCGGCATTAACTGTGTTGGCTAGTACGACTGGATTTGGGTGAGAGAAGACATATGTTGTGTCATCTGCAAACAAAATGGGTTTGAGTAGTTGTGATGCATTCGGTAGGTCATTTATGTAAATGAGGAATAGGAGTGGCCCCAGGACACTACCTTGAGGACACCGACTGTAATTTGTTGTGTGGAAGAGTTCTCTCCATTTGTGTTCACGTACTGACTTCTGTTGCTAAGGTACGACTTTAGGTAGTTGAGGGGGTGCCCCTAATACCATAGTGCGCTAGTTTTGTGAGCAATAAATCATGGTCGACTGTATCAAATGCTTTGCGTAGGTCTATGAAGATTCCCAGCGGAACCTCTTTCTTCTCAAGTGCGGTGTATATTAACTCTAACATGTGTGTTATAGCATCGTTTGTGCTCTTGTTGGTCCTGAATCCAAATTGACAGGGTTTAGTACATTGTGTGAGACGAGGTAGGAATAGATCTGTTTATGAATTAATTTTTCGAAGATTTTAGAAAGCAGTGGTAAATTTGAGATTGGTCTGTAATTGTCAAGTCAGTTTGGTCACCTCCTTTGTGGATCGGGGTGACCCTAGCTATTTTGAGAATTGATGGGAAGGTTGAAGATTCAATGGATTTATTGAATAATGCTGCTATAATTGGTGACAGTACATGTGTAGCTTTTTTGTACATAAAGGGTGGTAAGCTGTTTATGTCTCCTGCTTTGTTTTTAAGGGTGTTGATTATGTGTGAGACTTCAATTGAGTTGGTAGGAGCTAGAATAGTGTATCTGGGTAGGTGTTGGTGAGGTAGTCTGTTGGACGAGTGTTCGAGCTTGGGATCCTACTAGCTAGATTCTTTCCTATGGTGGAGAAGAAAACATTAAGTCTGTTTGCTGTCTCAATTGGTGAGAGTAGGGGTTCGTCTGTTTTGATAATTTGATGGTATTGTTCGTGGATATCTTTTATTTCCTAGAATTGTAGATAGGGTTTTCCAGGTCTTTTCATATCACCTTTTCGGTCTGGAGTCTGTTCTCATAATACAATTTTTGGACCTTCTTATCAGGCTAGTAAGGATTGATGAGTAGCGTTTGGATTGTTCTCTGGTTATTAGACCCCTTCTATATTGTTTTTCATTGGTGCCTCTTATTTATGGATTTAAGGATGCTGGGTGTTAGCCAGGGATTGTTAAGTCTCTTAGCTGTGATCTGTTTAGTTTTTTTCGGGCAATGTCTGTTATAGAGGTTATGTGTTTTTTTAAGAAAGTTCTTGATGCATTCATTAATATCTGAGTATCTCACAAATTATTTTGGTAATTTAAGCCTTAGGTAAGTGTGCATAGTAATAAAAACATAGAAATAATAGTTTTTTCTAACATTGCAGGCCACCTAAAGTGATATTGGAGTCACACAGTGGCATTTCAGATAAAGAAGCAGATGACCTGATTCTTCGACTTGAGAGAAAAGCTCATGAATTTGCACAAAAGGGAGAGGTGGTTATGCTGAATCTTTGTTATGATACACAAGTGAGTTATCATCAGACATTCTATGCTGTCATTTCTCCTTATATTTGAAAAGATATACTGTATCTCTGCAAATGAACCATTATCAGAAACACTGAGAAAAATTGCAGGATAGCTTACTCTTACTCTTTTCATTGAAATAAAAGAAGTTAATTTGTATCTGCAGTTATTACTCTTTTTTTTTTATTTTTTTAATTCCATTTCTATTGGAATTTTTTCTTACAGGAATTCCTTAGTGAACATGCAAAACCTTATACAGACTCTATCTATGATGAAATGGTTGCTGAGCAAGAGTCTCGTAGAAAAGCAGATGAAGAAGCAAAAAAGAAATACAAAGGCAGCAAGAGATACAGGAAGAAAAAAATCGTATTATCATGAAAGAGGAAATGGCTAGGTAGTTTGTACAATTTTTAATGTACAGTATTGTTTAGTGGAAGGGATGAAATTAATAGATTATCTGAGATATGTGTGCTTCATTCCTTTTAAGAGTTGTTCTTTCATATATGGTATGCAAAATGATGAGCTGCTTGGATAGACATATGAAATGTGGGAGAGAGAGAGAGAGAGCTGTTATTTCAACTTTAGTCAAAGACTCGCGTCAGTAGATGACCGAGGCTGAAATCCAATGTATACCAGCTGATTTCTCGCAACTGTTTCGTATGTCTGTCCAAGTGTTTTCTCTATTTGCAACAATCATTGTTCATGTCACTAGTCTAAACATTTAATGTCTGTCATAACAATTTATGGTTTTCTGTTGTTATATCATGTACTCCTCTACACTTTACCATTGTGTAATACAACCCCATAATGAAATTTTCTGAAGGTGTTTCTTAACTCTTTCACTGATCAGACCCCTAAAATTACGCAGGTGCAAACAGCCAATATCCCAAACTCCTCCTTTAAAGTGCAGGCATTGTACGTCCCACCTCCAGGACTCAAGTCCGGCTAACCAGTTTCCTGAATCCCTTAACAAAATATTACTCTGCTCACACTCCAACAGCTCGTCAGGTCCCCAAACCATTCTTCTCCATTTACTCCTATCTAACATGCTCACACATGTCTGCTGCATGTCCAGGCCCTTGCAAACAAAACCTCTTTTACCCCAGCTATCCTATCTTAGGATGACCTTACCCCTCCTCTCCACTACAGATTTATACACCCTCCAAATAATTTTATTTTGCTCCTCCTCAAACCACCTCAGTAACTCCTCTTCAACCCTCTGAATAATACTTTTGGGCCTCCACACCACCTCTAATTTCACACTATGAATTCTCTGCTTCACACCCATAAAAGAGTGCTGGTACCACTATACTCTTACATTCTCTTCTTTGCCTCCATGAATAACATTTTTTGTCTCCTCAGACACCTCAATGCACCACTCACCTTTTTCCTTCATCCATTCAATGGTTAACCTCGTCCTTCATAAACCCATCTGCTGACAAATCTACTTCCAAATATCTGAACACATTCACTTCTTCCATCCTCCTCCAATGTGATATCCAATTTTTATTTACCTAACTCATTTGATACCCTCATTACCTTACTTTGCTCTATGTTCACTCTCAATTTTTTTCTTTACACACCCCCCCAAACTCATCCACTAACCTTTGCAACTTCTCTTTAGATTCTCCCAAAAACACAGTATCGTCAGCAAAAAAAAACTGTGTCAACTCCCATTTTGTATTTGTATTTTGTATGAAAATATGTTTGTGTAGATTTTATATTTTGGCTTAGGTTCTAGTATATGCTAAACTTGGCTCCCATGATAATCTCCGGAGATTGGAATGATCACAGGTTCGTCCTCGGAACATGTGAATATAAATGTATGAAATACCATGTGGGGAATTTGCTCTATTATTTATTTTATTAACACATCGGCTGTCTCCCAGCAAGCATGTGTGAGTGTGTTAGATAGGAGTGAATGGAGACGAATGGTTTTTGGGACCTGACGAGCTGTTGGAGTGTGAGCAGGGTAATATTTTGTGAAGGGATTCAGGAAACCATTTAAATTGATTTAGCTGGACTTGAGTCCTGGAAATGGGAAGTACAATCCCCTGCACTTTAAAGGAGGGGTCTGGGATATGACAGTTGGGAGGACTTATTCTCAGCTGTTGTCTGAGCGCCTCTGCAAAAAATAGTGATTATTTTGAGTGAGGTGAAAGTTTGGGGGTTTTGCCACCGAAGTGGCTAGTTTTTTTGTGCACCCATATCCACCCTGGACGGTAGCGAAAGAGCATATGGATACACAAAAGGCCTAGGCACTAGAAAAGGGTTAACTTTGTACATTTGGGTTTTATATCTATATTTCAATTATCTATTACAAGCAGGTATCTTATTTCATGAATAAATATCTTGACATTAAATGGGTTATTATATTGTCTATCTCTATATTCCTCAATAATTGCACAATTAAGCACATAGTTTTCCCAAGACAGTGACCATATGTCGTCACATAATTTGCATTTAGTTTGATCATCATCTGTGTCTCCCAAACTGTCAGAAGTACCTGTAGCCAAGCTAAGCCTGGACTACAACATCAGTCAGTCTGTTATTGCAAGTTGCTCCACAAACATGCCCACCTGTGCTCGCATTATCATGAGCACAGATAGGCATTTCATGGAAATAATTTGGATTTATATCTACAGTTCACTTATCTGTTACAAGCAAATTTAGGAAATTTGCTTAGAATAAGTGTTATCCTACCTTCACTAATAAGATATCTTGACATGTCACATAGGTTATTATACTGTCTATCTCTATATTCTATAAGTGTTGAATGATGATGAAAGTATTTTTTTTTGGGGGGATTTCTTTCTTTTGGGTCACCCTGCCTCGGTGGGAGACGGCCGACTTTTGAAAAAAAAAAATAATCGGCTGTCTCCACCTAGGCGGGGTGGCAAAAAAAACTTTCACCATCATCCACTCCATCACTGTCTTGCCAGAGGTGCAGCTTACACTACAGTTACACACTGCACATTAACACCCCTCCTTCAGAGTGCAGGCACTGTACTTCCCATCTCAGAACTCAAAGTCCGGACCTGCTGGTATTCCTGAACCCCTTCATAAATGTTACCTTCTCACACTCCTCCAACAGTAGGTCAAGTCTAAAAACCATTTTTTCTCTATTCGCTCCTATCTAACACACCACATACTTACTGGAAGTCCAAGCCCCTCGTACACAAAACCTCCTTTACCCCCTGCCTCCAACCTTTCCTAGGCTGACCCCTACCTGCCTTCCCTCCACTACGGATTTATACACTCTCGAAGTCATTCTTTTTTGTTCCATTCTTTTACATGTCCGAACCACCTCAACAACCCCTCCTCAGCCCTCTGGATAGTAGTTTTGGTAATCCTGCACTTTCCCCCTTTTCCAAACTACGAATTCTAAATTATATTCACACCACACATTGCCCTCCAGACACGACATTTCCACTGCGTCCCAGCCTTCTCCTTGTTGAAACAATTCACCACCCATCATCACACCCATATAAGAGCGTTGGTATAACTATACTCTCATACTTTTCCTCTTTGCTTCCATGGACAAGTTTTTTGGGTCCCCCACAGACTTCTTAGTGCACCACTCACCTTTTTTCCCCCCATCAATTCTATGATCCACCATCTTTCATAGACCCATCTGTTGAAACGTCCTCCTAAATACCTGAATCATTCACCTCCTCCATACTCTCTCCTTCCCAAACGATATCAATCTTTCATTACCCAATTTTTTGTTATCCTCATCCTTACTCTTTCTTTATTCACTTTTAATTTTCCTATATCCCTACCAACTCATCCCCCAACCTCTGCAACTTCTCTTCAAATCTCCCAAAACATACAGTGTCATCAAAAAAAAAACAATTAAAACTCCTACTTTTTTTATTTTTTTTTCTTTTAACCCCACACCTCTTACCATTTGCAAGAGGTGTGGGGTTAAAAAATGAATTGATAAAAGACTTTTGCCTATGTTATGTTTCAGTATGTTAAGTTATCCCAGTTGGGTCAGGCTTTCTAAATTAATATTTATGCTTCCCGAACTGAAAAAATGTACCAAAAACCCAAAATATTGTACAAATATTGTATTTTTATGTGATCAGGGTAAAAAGGGGGTTTAAAAACAAGAAGAAAAGCAGAGGCGAGGCAAATTTTGACGTCATTTACAGATGACAAGTCACGGATCTGATACATGGGTTCTCCAAGTCATAATGGTAAGTGTTGTTTTGTTGAAAATGCAAAACTTTTTGGGGTGTAATTTCTTCAGATCTCCCAGGAGACCTGTCATCGGCAAAAGGGAACTGACAACTTTGCGCCGTATCCCCAAGCCAGCATCTGTTTAATCATACACATCTCTCTAACACTCTAACATTCACTTCTTTTTACAATCCAAAACTATAAATATATTATGTATTCAATCATCATGGTGGCATCACACATCCGTATCTAAGTCTCCTTCCTCCTACATCCTTAACCTGAGCCATACTAATCACCAAAAATTTTGTTAGGGCTTTTATTAACCTAAAACCTATTCCCTACATTTGCAACATCTGCCCTTGGCCTCCCACCCACCTTACTGGCTAACTTTAAACACAAGTGAAGTCTCTTCTATGCCTCCCAAAACAAGACCCCCTTTTACGACCTAGACTTACATGAAACTTTTAGTACTCCTTGTTTGGTTTCCTCAGGTCTACTAGCACACACTTGGAGAATCATTGTGTTCCGGCTATGTGGGTCACCTTTTCATTTTCCCAGATATGAGAAGGGTTGTATATAAAGTTAGTCAGGTCATATATATTGTGATGTAGGGCAGCTCATAGCCCTTTCTCTCTGGACACTTTATTCTCTTGGTTGACCAAAAAGTAACTTTTTAAATTTCAGTATCACAAAGGAGGATAAGATGTTATGGGTTTGATGGCATGGTTGGATGAAGGAGGGCTGAGAGTGGGGGCTGGAATGTTGTTTTGAGGTGTGGTGAAGTGGAGGGGTGTCTGGTGATTGTAAGGGTGTGGTGTGGTAAGGGCTGTGTTAACAGTTATGGTATAATTCGTGATGGAGTTTTGAGTTTGTTGGAGTGGTATGGGGTGTTATATAAATGGTTTGGGAAGAAAAGCAATGAATCTATGTTTCAGAGATAATGAGACAATTGAGAGGCACAGTAGTGGTGAAGGCATTTACTGTGTAACAACTGATGATGAGGTGATGTGAGTGTATATCTGTATAACTAACTGGAATGTATCCTGAGAGAGGTGATATGGTATGTCTTATGAATAAAGGGGGTGGTGATGGTTGGCAAAGTCTGTGGCTGGGTACAGTGCAGGAATTGGGTAAAAGTTAGAGTAGCTGTGTGTGGGGAAATATTGAGAAGGGAGTTTATGTATGGTTGATTTTTAAAATATTATTGCTGCTTTTGACTGTTTAAATACAACCATTTTGCTAACAGTTTTTTATAAAGAATATACCAGTAACTGTGGTATTATATTTTCAAATAATAAATGCACTATAAAATCTTCTTGACTTTATATACGTACGTACCTTAAATAATGCTGTTGTTCATTATAGTAACTTATAACATCTAATCTTTGAGGTAATCCTCTGTGATTAATATTGGTTTTATTATTGTTGCATTTCCAGAAACTGCTGATGATCAATAAAAACTATAAAAATTTAAAAATTTTTTATTTTCAGGGTGAAAAGTCGATCATTATCTGAATGTAGCACTGATCATGGATCAGTAGAACTATCTGGGAATATTGAAATGCGCTTTTCCCGGTTGGAAAGCAAGAACATGTTGTGGTGATAGAAAGGTTTATAGGGAGCGTAGAATTCAAGGTTGCCGTGTATTAGAAGCACGAGATAAAGTGTCTATGGATAGGTGTATCATCTACCAGTGGAATATTAGACCGAAGCGAACTGGAAGAAAAGGAAATCATATGAAAGTTGGACAAGAAAGTCAGATTGAAGAATTGCTTGGAAAATTTTCTGCCTTGGAGAAAGAAATGAGTTCATTATTACGTCTCTCTCATAGGAATTTAGTCCGTTACTTGGGAATGAGAGTCAATCATCGTCTGAATGAGGTATTTCTGTGTATGTTCTACAAGAGTATGTGCAGGGCCTGCCTGTCAAGTACTACGGATCTCAACATACCCATACATTTACCTCTCATAAAGCACATCACAGAAGGAACACTTGAGGCCCTAAACTATTTGCATCAAAACAATGTTGTACATAGAGATCTTAGAGACTCCTGCATATTTTGGATGCTCAGTCTCATCAGGTTAAGGTAGCAGATTATGGAGTGGAGAGAAGGATAGTTAAGTTGTGGTAGAATTCATCGATGTGGAATTTCCACCGGCCTATCCATTATCCCGGGACGAGGTGGCAAGAAGAATGATGTGTATCGCCTTGGTCTTATTGTCCTCTCACTTTTCCTTGGCCAACGAGTTCAGCAGGTATGATGGATTTCTTTTGTGTGATTAATACTCTATGTACTACAGTATTTTATAAAATAGCTTTTAATTTTGTATAACTTTTTCTCTGTTAAGCAGGAAGCATTGTTCTGTGTTTGCATATTACTTCACTATGAAACCCCTTTTGTGTATGGAATATTATAATCCGAATTATTTATTTATTTATTTATTTTTATTTTATTCTTCACTACTTAATTTTGTTCTTTTTTGTTATATGTATTAATGGGAAATGCTTTGATCTATTGATCTGTTCCTATGCACCCATTTGAGATCTCACTTCTCAGACTGTCTTTCCTCAAGCTTTTTCAACTCTTGCCACATCAGTGTTTGTAGTCTTACATTTGAGCTGGAGTCTCTCCTTCAATATCCCTCTAATGACATCCTTTCCTGTCTTGTTCTTCCTCACCAGAGTTTTCATTACAGAGCAAATGCAAAGTTCTAAACATTGGACAAGAAAATAACCATGCACATATAAATTAAATAATGTAGATCTTAATATTACTGATTGCGAAAAGGATTTGGAGTTCTGGTGAACAGAATCCTTGGCTTCATATCAAGGAGCATAAATAATAGGAGTCCTCAGGTTGTTCTTCAACTTTATATATCTTTGGTTAGGTCTCATTTAGGTTATGTTGCACAGTTCTGGTCACCGTATTAAAGAATTGATATAAATGCACTGGAAAATGTACAAAGGAGGATGACAGAGTTGATCCCATGTATCAAGAAATCTTCCCTATGAGAATAGACTGATGGCCCTGAATCTGCAATCTTTAGAAGATGTAGAATTAGGGGTAGATGATTGAGGTGCATAAATGGAAAACAGGAATAAATAAAGGTAATGTAAATCTTCTTCTTTTAATGCACCGGCCATATTCCACCGAAGCAGGGTGGCCCAAAAAGAAAAACAAAGTTCCTCTTCATAAATTTAGTAATGTTGTATACGAGAGTGTGTAAAGGTAGAAAGTTGAAAGTGAACATAGATAAGAGTAAGGTGATGACGATATCAAACAATTTAAATAAGAAAAAATTGGATATCACATTGGAGGAGGATTATGGAAGAAGTAATGTTTTCAGATATTTGGGAGTTGCGTGTCAGCGGATGGGTTTATGAAGGATGAGGTTAACCATAGAATTGATGAAGGAAAAAAGGTGAGTGGTGCGTTGAGGTATCTGTGGAGACAAAACGTTATCCATGGAGGCAAAGAGGGAATGTCGAAAGTATAGTGGTACCAACACTCTTATAGGGTGTGAAGCATGGGTTGCAAAAGCTGCAGCGAGGAGGGCTGGAGGCAGTGGAGATGTCCTGTCTAAGGGCAATGTGTGTGTAAATATTATGCAGAAAATTCGGAATGTGGAAATTAGGAGAAGGTGTGGAGTTACTAAAAGTATTTGTCAGAGGCTGAAGAGGGGGTTTTTGAGGTGGTTTGGTCATTTAGAGAATGGATCAAAGTAGAATGACTTGGGAGCATATAAATCTGTAGGGAAGGAAGGCGGGGTAGGGGGCGTCCTAGAAAAGGTTGGAGGGAGGGGTAAAGGAGGTTTTGTGGGCGAGGGGCTTGGACTTCCAGCAAGCATGTGTGGCGTGTTAGATAGGAGTGAATGGATAGAATGGTTTTGGGACCTGACGATCTGTTGGAGTGTGAGCAGGGTAACATTTGTGAAGGGATTCAGGAAACCAGTTAATTGATTTAGTTGGACTTGAGTCCTGGAAATGGGAAGTACAATGCCTGCACTTTAAAGGAGGGTCTGGGATAGTGACAGCTGGGAGGGACTATTCTCAGCTGTCGTATCTGAGCGCCTCTGCAAAGACAGTGATTATGTATGAGTGTGGTGAAAGTGTTGAATGATGATGAAAGTATTTTCTTTTTGGGGATTTTCTTTCTTTTTGGGTCACCCTGCCTCAGTGGGAGATGGCCGACTTGTTGAAAAAAAAAAAAAAATGTAGGGGTTACTAGCTTCTTGCTCTCGGCATTTTAGTTGCCTCTTACGACATGCATGGCTTATGGAGGGACAATTCTCTTCCACTTCCCCATGGAGATAAGAGGAAATAAACAAGAACAAGAACTAGTAAGAAAAGAAGAAAACCCAGATTGGTGTGTGTGTATATATATATATATATATATATATATATATATATATATATATATATATATATATATATATATATATATATATATTTTTTTTTTTTCAACAAGTCGGCCGTCTCCCACCGAGGCAGGGTGACCCAAAAAAGAAAACCCCCAAAGAAAAAACTTTCATCATCATTCAACACTTTCACCACACTCATACATAATCACTGTCTTTGCAGAGGAGCTCAGATCTCAGCTGAAAAGTCCCTCCCAGCTGTCACTATCTCAGACCCCTCCTTTAAAGTGCAGGCATTGTACTTCCCATTTCCGGACTCAAGTCCAACTAAATCAATTAACTGGTTTCCTGAATCCTTCACAATGTTACCCTGCTCACACTCCAACAGATCGTCATGTCCCAAACCATTCGTCTCATCACTCCATCTACCGCTCACACATGCTTGCTGGAAGTCCAAGCCCTCGCCCAACCTCCTTTACCCCTTCCCTCCAACCTTTCTAGGGCGACCCTACCCGCCTTCCTTCCCTACAGATTTATCGCTCTCCAAGTCATTCTCTTTGATCCATTCTCTCTAAATGACCAAACCACCTCAACAACCCCTCTTCAGCCCTCTGACAAATCTTTGTAACTCCACACCTTCTCTAATTTCCACATTCGAATTTTCTGCATAATATTTACACCACCATTGCCCTTAGACAGGACATCTCCACTGCCTCCAGCCTCCTCCTCGCTGCAGCATTTGCAACCCATGCTTCACACCCATATAAGAGTGTTGGTACCACAATACTTTCGTACATTCCTTCTTTGCCTCCATGGATAACGTTTTTGTCTCCACAGATACCTCAATGCACCACTCACCTTTTTCCTTCATCAATTCTATGGTTAACCTCATCCTTCATAAACCCATCTGCTGAAAATCAACTCCCAAATATCTGAAAACATTTACTTCTTCCATAATCCCTCTCTCCAATGTGATATCAATTTTTCTTTATTTAAATCGTTTGATACCCTCATCACCTTACTCTTATCTATGTTCACTTTTAACTTTCTACCTTTACACACTCTCCCAAACTAGATCCACTAACCTTTGCAACTTTTCTTTAGAATCTCCCATAAGCACAGTATCATCAGCAAAAAGTAACTGTGTCAACTCCCATTTGCATTTAATTCTCCATAATTTAATCCACCCCTCTCCCCAACACCCTAGCATTTACTTCTTTTACAACCCCATCTATAAATATATTAAACAACCATGGTGACATTACACAACCCTGTCTAAGACCTACTTTTACCGGAAGTAATCTCCCTCTCTCCTACACCCTAACCTGAGCCTCACTATCCTCATAAAAACTCTTTACAGCCTTCAGTAACTTACTACCTATTCCATACACTTGCAACATTTGCCACATTGCTCCCCTATCCACTCTATCATATGCCTTTTCTAAATCCATAAATGCAATAAAAACTTCTCTACCTTTATCTAAATACTGTTCACATATATGCTTCACTGTAAACACTTGATCTACACATCCCTACCCACTCTAAAGCCTCCTTGCTCATCTGCAATCCTACTCTCTGTCTTACCTCTAATTCTTTCAATAATAACCCTGCCATACACTTTACCTGGTATACTCAGTAAACTTATTCCCCTATAATTTTACACTCTCTTTTATCCCCTTCCCTTTATATAAAGGAACTATACATGCTCCTGCCAATCCTAGGTACCTTCCCCTCTTTCATACATTTATTAAACAAAAATACCAACCACTCCAGCACTATATCCCCCTGCTTTTAACATTTCTGTCATGATTCCGTCAATTCCAGCTGCTTTACCCCCTTTCATTCTACGTAATGCCTCACGCACCTCCCCCACACTCCCTCCTGCTCTTCTTCACTCCTAAACGATGTTGTACCTCCTGGCCAGTACATGAAATTATCGCCTCCCTCTTTTCATCGACATTTAAAAGTTCCTCAAAATATTCCCGCCATCTACCCAATACCTCCAGCTCCCCATCTACTAACTCCCCTACTCTGTTTTAACTGACAAATCCATTCGTTCCCTAGGCTTTCTTACCTTGTTTATCTCACTCCAAAAATTTTTCTTGTTTTCAGCAAAATTTCTTGACAGAGTCTCTCCGTTCTTTCATCCGCTCTTCTTTTGCACTCTCTCACCCTCTCTTCACCTTTCTTTTACTCTCCATATACTCTGCTCTTCTACTAACACTTCTGTTTGTAAAAACCTCTCATAAGCTACCTTTTTCTCTTTTATCACACCCTTTACTTCTTCATTCCACCACTCACTCCTCTTTCCTCCTGCACCCACCCTCCTATAACCACAAACTTCTGCTCACATTCTAATACTGCATTTTAAAACTATCCCAACTTTCTTCAACCCCCACTACTCCTACTTGCACTAGCCCACCTTTCTGCCAATAGTTGCTTATATCTCACCCTAACTTCCTCCTCCCTTAGTTTATACACTTTTACCTCTCTCTTACTTGCTGTTGCCATTTTCCTTTGTCCATCTACCTTTTACTCTAACTGTAGCTACAACCAAACAATGATCTGATATATCCGTTGCCCCTCTATAAACATGTACATCCTGAAGCCTACTCATCAACCTTTTATCCACCAATACATAATCCAACAAACTACTTTCCTTACGTGCTATATCATACCTTGTATATTTATTTATCCTCTTTTTCATAAAATATGTATTACTTATTACCAAACCTCTTTCTACACATAGCTCAATTAATGGCTCCCCATTTACATTTACCCCTGGCACCCCAAATTTACCTACTACTCCATCCACAACATTTTTACCCACTTTAGCATTAAGATCCCCAACCACAATTACTCTCTCACTTGGTTCAAAACTCCCCACACCTCACTCAACATTTCCCAAAATCTCTCTCTCTCTTCTACACTTCTCTCTTCTCCAGGTGCATAAACACTTACTATAACCCACTTTTCACACCCAACCTTTATTTTACTCCACATAATCCTTGAATTTATACATTTATATTCCTTCTTTACCTGCCATAACTGATTATTCAACATTATTGCCACTCCTTCTTTAGCTCTAACTCTATTTGAAACCCCTGATCTAATCCCATTATTTCTCCCCACTGAAACTCTCCTACCCCTTCAGCTTTATATATATATATATATATATATATATATATATATATATATATATATATATATACAGTCATCCTCGGTTTTCGATTTTAACCCTGTTCCAGATGGATCGGCTAAAACCAAAATCGCGAAACCAAAACTATTTTCCCATAAGAAATAATGGAAATTCAATTAATCCGTTCCAGAATCCCAGAAGTTTGGAAAATTTTTTTTTGGGGCCTTAAAGATAGATTTACATGCACAAATGAATGAACTGAATGTGGCACTTACCTTTATTGAAGACTGATGTTGCTGGATGGGAGAGAGGGAAGATGGGAGAGGAAGAGACCTAATTTTTGGAAAGGGAATCCCCCTCCATAAGGACTCTAGGTACCAAGTCCTTATCCGGGGTCACTTCCTGCATGCCTGCTACACTCCTCCCTGCCTGCTACACTCCCTCCCTGCCTGCTACACTCCCTCCCTGCCTGCTACACTCCCTCCCTGCCTGCTACACTCCTGCATACATGCTACACTCCCTACATACATGCTACACTCCCTGCATACCTGCACCTCCCTGCATACCTGTTACACTCCTGCATACATGCTACACTCCCTGCATACATGCTACACTCCTGCATACATGTTACACTCCCTGCATACCTGCTACACTCCCTGCATACCTGTTACACTCCTGCATACATGCTACACTCCCTGCATACATGCTACACTCCCTGCATACCTGTTACCTCCCTGCATACATGCTACACTCCCTGCATACATGCTACACTCCCTGCATACATGTTACACTCCCTGCATACATGCTACACTCCCTGCATACCTGTTACACTCCCTGCATACATGCTACACTCCCTGCATACCTGCTACACTCCCTGCATGCATGCTACACTCCCTGCATACCTGCTACACTCCCTGCATACCTGTTACACTCCCTGCATCATGCACACTCCTGCATGCATGCTACACTCCCTCATGCATGCTACACTCCGCATGCTGCCTCCTGCATTCATGCTACACTCTCTGCATGCCTGCTACACTCCCTGCATGCCTGCTACACTCTTAAACTCCATCGTGTTTCTCACTTTCACTATCATATTTTTCTATTATTTCTTCATTTCTACAGTGTTCCTCACTTTCTTTACCAAAGAAGTGGCACTAGGAGCTTTCTTTGGGCCCATGGTAGCTTATTTAGTAGTCACACACAATAATCAAGGCCCAAAAACAATGAATTGTTAATAAATGTTTTGTATAAACTCCTGGGGTGATGTTCATTTAAGCGTAAACAATGCTAGACTGCGTGACAATGTGCGTGGGTGGCGGGCCTATGGCCTTTGTATGTGCGCGGCACTGGTGGACAGGTCCCATACGGTCGGCGAAAACTAAAACAATCGGCGAAAACTAAGACAAATTTTCCCTGAAAAAAGTCGCCGAAAACCAAAATTGGCGAAAACTGGGACAAGCGAAAACCAAGGGATGACTGTATATATATATGCTTGTACATGCATGTGTAGTGTGACCTAAGTGTAAGTAGAAGTAGTAAGACATACCTGAAACCTTGCATGTTTATGAGACAGAAAAAAACCCAAGAGCAATCCTTCTTTCTTCTTTCAACACGTCGGCCGTTTCCCACCGAAGCAGGGTGGCCCAAAAGAAAAAACGAAAGTTTCTCCTTTTACATTTAGTAATATATACAGGAGAAGGGGTTACTAGCCCCTTGCACCCGGCATTTTAGTCGCCTCTTACGACACGCATTGCTTACGGAGGAAGAATTCTGTTCCACTTCCCCATGGAGAACCAGCAATCCTACCATCATATAAAATGATTACAGGCTTCCGTTTTACACTCACTTGGCAGGAATGTAAATAGCATGCTAAAAATATCTAGCCAAGACAGGACTCGCAGCAACAGTGTTAAGTTGGAAAAATCCAGATTCAGATTCAGGAAGGATATAAGATAAGATAAGATAAGATAAGATATAACAAAGTACTGGTTTGGTAATAGAGTTGTGAAGCTAAGACGTTGTGTAGTTTTAAAAATATGTTGGATAAATACATGAGTGGGCGTGGGTGGGTGTGAGTTGGACCTGACTAGCTTGTGCTAATAGGTCTGATGCCATGTTCCTTCCTTAAGTGGATGTGACCTGACCTGACTAGGTGAGTCTGGTTTAAGCCGGGAGGTGACTTGGACCTACCTTGCATGGGCCAGTAGGCCTGCTGCAGTTTTCCTTCTTTCTTATATTCTTATGAGTTACTGTGTATCCCAGACATATTCTACTTGCAACTACTCCTGAATGTACAGTGGTCCCCTGAGTAACGAAAAAACTTCATCCGAGAAGCCTGCTCAAGTGCCATTACCGAGCAATTTACTCCCTTAAGAAATAATGTCACGTAGGTTAGTCTATTTCAGGCCCCCAAAAATACACTTCTACAAGCACTTACAATATTATACTTACATAATTGTACGATTTCTGGGGTGTTCGTTACTCGGGGTACCACTGTACAGTGGTTCCTCAGTTTTCGCCGAAAATTCGTTCCAGAATGCTGTTCAAGTGCTGTTACCGAACGAATTTATTCCCATAAGGAATAATGTAAATTAGATTAGTCCATTTCAGACCCCCAAAAATACACTTACAAAAGCACTTACAATAATAAACTTACATAATAGGTCGAGTTGGGAGGCCTTCGATTTCCGGGGGTCCACTGTATGTAGATAATAGGAGTGGAACCATACCAGAATTTTTGCTGGTACTGATGTTCAATTTTAAACTGATACTGCTACTATAAAAATTAGCCGATACTGATGTTGCTACCATCAAAATTAACTAATACTGATGCTGATACGATCAAAATTAGTCATATCCACCAAATTTGATACCTATACTCAATTTTAGGCCAATATGGATATCTGCACAACAGGCTTCTTCAGTCAGATACTGGAGAATACAACACAGGAGACAGCAGAAGTAGTTTTGATATGATAGGAGATACAGTGGACCCCCGGTTTTCGTGATGCTCCAAACTCGAACAATTATGTAAGTGTATTTTTGTAAGTGCTTTTGTAAGTGTATATTTGGGGGTTTAAAAGGACTAGTCTAATTTACATTATTCCTTAAGGGAACAAATTTGTTTGGTAACAGCACTTGAACAGCATTCTGGAACGAATAAATCACGGAACCGGGGTCCACTGTAGTCAGTCCCTTAAGCTTGAGGAACTAATGGACTGACCACCTACTAAGGGTGACGGACTGATCATTTCAAAACTACATACTCTGTCCCTTTTTATGTACGTATTCTCCTGTATTTGACTGAGGCAGCCTGTTGTGGAAGTGAAATGTTTTAGCAATAAAGATACCCAGGTGTTGCACATTTATCTTATTCATCAACTTGTTGGTACTGAAGAATAAAAGGTCACAATACTATTATCCATGGGGAAATGGAATAAGAATCTTTCCTCCGTAAACCATGCGTGTTGTAAAAGTCAACTAAAATGCCGGGAACAATGGGCTAGTAACCCCTTTTCCTGTATAGATTTACTAAAAAGAAAAAGAAAAAAACCGTCAAAGTGGGATGTTTGAATGTGCGTGGATGTTGTGCGAATGATAAGAAAGAGATGATTGTAGATGTTATGAATGAAAAGAAGCTGGATGTCCTGGCTTTAAGTGAGACAAAGCTGAAGGGGGTAGGAGAGTTTCAGTGGGGAGAAATAAATGGGATTAGGTCAGGGGTTTCAAATAGAGTTAGAGCTAAAGAAGGAGTGGCAATAATGTTGAATAATCAGTTATGGCAGGTAAGAGGAATATAAATGTATAAATTCAAGGATTATGTGGAGTAAAATAAAGGTTGGATGTGAAAAGTGGGTTATAGTAAGTGTTTATGCACCTGGAGAAGAGAGAAGTGTAGAGGAGAGAGAGATTTTGGGAAATGTTGAGTGAGTGTGTGGGGAGTTTTGAACCAAGTGAGAGAGTAATTGTGGTTGGGGATCTTAATGCTAAAGTGGGTATAAATGTTGTGGAGGAGTAGTAGGTAAATTTGGGGTGCCAGGGTAAATATAAATGGGGAACCATTAATTGAGCTATGTGTAAAAGAGGTTTGGTAATAAGTAATACATATTTTATGAAAAAGAGGATAAATAAATATACAAGGTATGATATAGCACGTAAGGAAAGTAGTTTGTTAGATTATGTATTGGTGGATAAAAGGATGATGGGTAGGCTTCAGGATGTACATGTTTATAGAGGGCAACGGATATATCGGATCATTATTTAGTTGTAGCTACAGTTAGAGTAAAAGGTAGATGGGACAAAAGAAAATGGCAACAGCAAGTAAAGAGAGGTAAAGTGTATAAACTAAGGGAGGAGGAAGTTAGGGTGAGATATAAGCAACTATTGGCAGAAAGGTGGGCTAGTGCAAGTATGAGTAGTGGGGGGTTGAAGAGAGTTGAGATAGTTTTAAAAATGCAGTATTAGAATGTGGGGCAGAAGTTTGTGGCTATAGGAGGGTGGGTGCAGGAGGAAAGAGGAGTGAGTTGTGGAATGAAGAAGTAAAGGGTGTGATAAAAGAGAAAAAGGTAGCTTATGAGAGGTTTTACAAAACAGAAGTGTTAATAGAAGAGCAGAGTATATGGAAAGTAAAGAAAGGTGAAGAGAGTGGTGAGAGAGTGCAAAAGAACAGATGAAAGAATGGGAGAGGCTCTGTCAAGAAATTTTGCTGAAAACAAGAAAAAATTTTGGAGTGAGATAAACAAGGTAAGAAAGCCTAGTGAACGAATGGATTTGTCAGTTAAATACAGAGTAGGGGAGTTAGTAGATGGGGAGCTGGAGGTATTGGGTAGATGGCGGGAATATTTTGAGGAACTTTTAAATGTCGATGAAAAAAGGGAGGCGGTAATATCATGTACTGGCCAGGGATTTACAACATCATTTAGGAGTGAAGAAGAGCAGGATGTGAGTGTGGGGGAGGTGCATGAGGCATTACGTAGAATGAAAGGGGGTAAAGCAGCTGGAACTGACGGGATCATGACAGAAATGTTAAAAGCAGGGGTAGATATAGTGCTGGAGTGGTTAGTATTTTTGTTTAATAAATGTATGAAAGAGGGGAAGGTACCTAGGGATTGGCAGAGAGCATGTTAGTTCCTTTATATAAAGGGAAGGGGGATAAAAGAGAGTGTAAGAATTATAATGGAATAAGTTTATTGAGTACAGTGGACCCTCGCTATTCGAACACTCCAAAACTCACCCTCATTCCAGAATGCTGTTCAAGTGCTGTTACCAAACGAATTTATTCCCATAAGGAATGATGTAAATTAGATGAGTCCATTTCAGACCCCCAAAAATACACTTATAAAATCACTTAAAAAATAAACTTACATAAAAGGGTGAGTTTTGGAGTGTTCGAATAGTGAGGGTCCACTGTATACCAGGTAAAGTGTATGGCAGGGTTATTATTGAAAGAATTAGAGGTCAGACAGAGAGTAGGATTGCAGATGAGCAAGGAGGCTTTAGAGTGGGTAGGGGATGTGTAGATCAAGTGTTTACAGTGAAGCATATATGTGAACAGTATTTAGATAAAGGTAGAGAAGTTTTCATTGCATTTATGGATTTAGAAAAGGCATATGATAGAGTGGATAGGGGAGCAATGTGGCAAATGTTGCAAGTGTATGGAATAGGTAGTAAGTTACTGAAGGCTGTAAAGAGTTTTTATGAGGATAGTGAGGCTCAGGTTAGGGTGTGTAGGAGAGAGGGAGATTACTTCCCGGTAAAAGTAGGTCTTAGACAGGGATGTGTAATGTCACCATGGTTGTTTAATGTATTTATAGATGGGGTTGTAAAAGAAGTAAATGCTAGGGTGTTGGGGAGAGGGGTGGGATTAAATTATGGGGAATTAAATACAAAATGGGAGTTGACACAGTTACTTTTTGCTGATGATACTATGCTTATGGGAGATTCTAAAGAAAAGTTGCAAAGGTTAGTGGACGAGTTTGGGAGGGTGTGTAAAGGTAGAAAGTTGAAAGTGAACATAGATAAGAGTAAGGTGATGAGGGTATCAAACGATTTAAATAAAGAAAAATTGGATATCACACTGGAGAGAGGGATTATGGAAGAAGTAAATGTTTTCAGATATTTGGGAGTTGACGTGTCAGCGGATGGGTTTATGAAGGATGAGGTTAACCATAGAATTGATGAAAGAAAAAAGGTGAGTGGTGCGTTGAGGTATCTGTGGAGACAAAAAACGTTATCCATGGAGGCAAAGAAGGGAATGTACGAAAGTATAGTGTTACCAACACTCTTATATGGGTGTGAAGCATGGGTTGCAAATGCTGCAGCGAGGAGGAGGCTGGAGGCAGTGGAGATGTCCTGTCTAAGGGCAATGTGTGGTGTAAATATTTGCAGAAAATTCGGAATGTGGAAATTAGGAGAAGGTGTGGAGTTACTAAAAGTATTTGTCAGAGGGCTGAAGAGGGGTTGTTGAGGTGGTTTGGTCATTTAGAGAGAATGGATCAAAGTAGAATGACTTGGAGAGCGTATAAATCTGTAGTGGAAAGAAGGCGGGGTAGGGGTCGTCCTAGAAAAGGTTGGAGGGAGGGGGTAAAGGAGGTTTTGTGGGCGAGGGGCTTGGACTTCCAGCAAGCATGTGTGAGCGTGTTAGATAGGAGTGAATGGAGACGAATGGTTTTTGGGACCTGATGAGCTGTTGGAGTGTGAGCAGGGTAACATTTTGTGAAGGGATTCAGGGAAACCAGTTAATTGATTTAGTTGGACTTGAGTCCTGGAAATGGGAAGTACAATGCCTGCACTTTAAAGGAGGGGTCTGGGATAGTGACAGCTGGGAGGGACTATTCTTAGCTGTCGTATCTGAGTGCCTCTGCAAAGACAGTGATTATGTATGAGTGTGGTGAAAGTGTTGAATGATGATGAAAGTATTTTCTTTTTGGGGATTTTCTTTCTTTTTGGGTCACCCTGCCTTGGTGGGAGATGGCCGACTTGTTGAAAAAAAAAAAAATACTGTCACTTGTTAATGATCTATGTTGGACTAAAATGTTGTCATAAGTTTCAGTCTCCTAAGTGTGGGTTATTTGTGTATTGTATACAATTGATAATAAAATAAATGTTATGTAATTGAAATGGGGAAAAGCAGTCACAGGCCACCAAGAATATAGATTTTTTGTAATATACAGACCATCTCCCACCTAGGTAAGATGACCCAAAAGTAAAACACATGTACCATCATTCATTCAATAGCTGTAATGAGGAGAAGTATGCAGGCATTACAATTCAAATGATCCTCTGAATTGCAACATCCCCACTCCTTCAGAATGCAGACACTGTTCTTCCAACCTCCAGGACTCAAATCTGGCTAACCAGTTTCCCTGAATCGCTTATTGAAATTATTACAAGTGTTGGACAGAGAGAGGGGGATCTAAAATGTCATCATGGACTAAAGATTATAATCAAATTATCTAAATGAAATTGTGAGAAACTCAAGATATATTGACAAATTTTACAATTTGAAAGATACCTATTTAAGTCATAAAATGAGGTACTATAAACAATTACTAAGTAATCAAAAGGCTAACTATTTTCCCAGTTTTTTCATCATACGGAAAGCACTGGTAAATATTGTTTTAGGAGAGTTTCCTACATGTTTTTGTATAATTTAGAAACAAATTTAAATTCCACAGATTGTACCAACTTTACCATCCACCCTTAGCTCAGAATTAAAAGACTTTGTTCAGCGATGCTTGGAAGTTAATGAACAGCAAAGATGGACAGCAGAGCGTCTTTTGACTCATTCATTTATTCATAGTTCAACAGAAGAAAAAGAACTGTCTCCAGACAAAGAAAAAATAAATGAGGTAAGGCATTCAAAATTTTATAGTAATAACTGTGATTTTTTAATCATAGAACACTAAATTGGGATCTCTAAGCTAACTGATGCTTAACCATGGGTAGAGAGCACCAAGAAGCCACCAGTTGCTTAAACACCGATACTTAATACAGATACGTTAGAGATTGCTTATGTCACTGAGTGGATCATTGCCTGACAGTGACCTGATAAAACAAAATACCACTGCCACAAATAGGTTCAATTGCTGCCATTAATTCAGTAGTAAAGAAGCCAAGGTATATGATATTGAGACCTTGTTTCCAAATTAAGCAGAAATAACTTTGAAAATATCGAGTATGAAGGGAGCAATCAAGCGGTGTTGAGATTTGATTACCTAGTGGAAGTGAGAGCAGAGAAACGAATGGAAGGACAATTCTCATTTGAATTGTGTTAGTAGGTTTGTTGATGGTGTTAATAAAAAGTATTTATGCTTCTCTTAATACTATGTTACCAGTTTTGGCTGCCAGAGGGTCTTGTTTAAAGTTTTTGAAAGCTTGAGGAATTTATTGCTCATGTAATATTTTATAAAGAGGATAGCATTTTTAATCATTATTGTTTTTATGTATAGGATGATAGATAACGAGCCTCCAGGAAGATTACATAGAGTTCTGTCATAGGAGTGTGAAATGGAAGTCTGTTAAATGCAGGAGTGCTGATCTTTTCTTCTTATACCATAAATTTGCAAGATAGCATGTATTGTAAATCTTACAGATGTATACACTGTGCAGACTTACATTTAGTTTCCTGTGTGTGTGGGAGACGGCCGACTTGTTGAAAAAAAAAAAATCCTTTTCAATTTTGGAGGCCTGATCTGAGATCAGGCTGTGTGGGCTATGATCCTGGAACCATTTATTAACAGATATAATGGATAATAATAAATATTCTCATCAGACTTTTCCAAGCAACACTGAATCTCAAGCAGAGGATGAAGATGAATGCTCAGGAGCAGGTGTCCATTCATTCTCGGAGGTCTCTCTTCATCTTCCTCCAACCTTAAAGGGCATTCAAGATTAAGAAGTGAATATGATGTTCTTGAATTCCTAGGCAGAGGGGATTTGGTCATGTGTTTAAGGTAAAAAGAAATATATAAATTTGCAAACAAAAAGTAATACAGTATTCTGAAACACAATTAAGAGAATGGTGAAACAATGTAAAAGAGAGCAAATGAGAGAGTGGGTGAGATGTTATCAACAAATTTTGTTGAAAATAAGAAAAAGTTTTGGAGTGAGATTAATAAGTTGAGGAAGCTTAGAGAATGAATGGATTTGATAGTTAAAAATAGGAGAGGAGAGTTATTAAATGGAGAGTTAGAGGTATCGGGAAGATGGAGGGAATATTTTGAGGAGTTGTTAAATATTGATGAAGATAGGGAAGCTGTGATTTCGTGTATAGGGCAAGGAGGAATAACATCTTATAGGAGTAAGGAAGAACCAGTTTTGAGTGTGGAGGAAGTTCATGAGGCAGTGGGTAGAATGAAGGGGTAAGGCAGCTGGGATTGATGGGATAAAGATAGAAATGTAAGAAGCAGGTGGGGATATAGTTTTGGAGTGGTTGGTGCTTTTATTTAATAAATGTATGGAAGAGGGTAAGGTACTTAGGGATTGGCAGAGAGCATTCATAGTTCCTTTGTATAAAGGCAAAGGGGACAAAAAGTGTGCAAAAATTATAGGGGAATAAGTCTGTTGAGTATACCTGGTAAAGTGTACGATAGAGTTATTATTGAAAGAATTAAGAGTAAGACGGAGAGTAGAATAGCAGATGAACAAGGAGGCTTTAGGAAAGGTAGACCAAGTGTTTACAGTGAAACATATAGATGAACAGTATATAGATAAGGGTAAAGAGGTGTTTGTGGCATGTATGGATTTGGAAAAGGTGCATGACAGGGTGGATAGGGGGCAATGTGGCAGATGTTGCAAATGTATGGAATAGGAGGCAGGTTACTGAAAGCAGTGAAGAGTTTTTACGAAGATAGTGAGGTTCAGGTTAGAGTATGTAGGAGAGAGGGAGATTATTTCCCAGTAAAAGTAGGCCTTAGACAAGGATGTGTGATATCACCATGGTTGTTCAATATATTTATAGATGGGTTTGTAAGAGAAGTGAATGCTTGGGTGTTTGCAAGAGGTGTGGGGTTAAAAGATAAAGAATCTAACACAAAGTGGGAGTTGTCACAGTTGCTCTTTGCTGATGACACTGTGCTTTTGGGAGATTTTGAAGAGAAGTTGCAGAGGTTGGTTGATGAGTTTGGTAGGGTATGTAAAAGAAGAAAATTAAAAGTGAATATAGGATAGAGTAAGGTGATGAGGATAACAAAAAAAATTAGGTAACAAAAGATTGGATATTATATTGGAGGGAGAGTATGGAGGAAGTGAATGTATTCAGATATTGGTTTCAGCAGATTGGTTTATGAAAGATGAGGTGAATCATAGAATTGATGAGGGGAAAAAGGTGAGTGGTGCACTTAGGAGTCTGTAGAGACAAAGAACTTTGTCCATGGAAGTAAAGAGGGAATGTAGAGGTATAGTTATACCAACGCTCTTATATGGGTGTGAAGCATGGGTGGTGAATGTTACAACAAGGAGAAGGCTGGAGGCAGTGGAGATGTCGTGTCTGAGGGCAATGTGTGGTGTGAATATAATGCAGAGAATTTGTAGTTTGGAAATTAGGAGGAGGTGCGGGATTACCAAAACTATTATCCAGATGGCTCAGGAGGGGTTGTTGAGGTGGTTCGGACATGTAGAGAGGATGGAACAAAATAGAATGACTTTGAGAGTGTATAAATCTATAGTTGAGCGACGGCGGGGTAGGGGTCGGCCTAGTAAAGGTTGGAGGGAGGGGGTAAAGGAAGTTTTGTGTGAGAGGGGCTTGGACTTCCAGCAAGTATGTATGAGCATCTTAGATAGGAGTGAATGGAGGCAAATGGTTTTAGGACTTGGCGTGCTGTTGGAGTGTGAGCAAGGTAACTTTTGAAGGGATTCAGAGAAACCGGCAGGACAGACTTGAGTCCTGGAGATGGAAAGTACAGTGTCTCTACTCTGAAGGAGGGGTGTTAATGTTGCTGTTTTATAACTGTAGTGTAAGTGCACCTCTGGCAAGACAGTGATGGAGTGAATGATGGTGAAAGTTTTTCTTTTTTAGGCCACCTTGCCTTGGTGGGAGACGGCCGATGTGTTAATAAAATAATAAAAATTTAGTTTCAGAAAGAGTGTAGTAGTAGTTATATGTGTATGAAGTTTGAAGAAAAAAGATTGTGTGATTTGTATTTCAGGTTGTCCAAACTATGGAAAATTTTGTTAAATATTATCGTCATGAGTACATAGAAGAATATCAGTGTGCCGTTTTAGTTTGTGTTTCTTTGGCTTGCTTACATACTCTTTCTTATCAGTATCGTGTAAGGTTGTGTTTAGTAACTTTAGACTCATGTGTGCAGTGTTTCATTTCTTTTGTCTTCTGAAGGTACCAGTAGGTTATTCTGTAACATGTAGCACAAGACATACAGTACTATAAATGAACTTTGAGCAATAAAAATTTTCATGGTGAATAATGAGAAGTTCATTATGCTAAGAAAGAATTATTTATTACTTATGTATGGCAAAGCATATAAAAATTAATTCTACATAGTAATCCTTATCTGTCAGGTTCGTAACAAAGTTGATGATCGAATATATGCCTTGAAGAGAATACGTCTCGATCAACAGAGTGAAAAACTTAGGAAGAAAATTAATCGTGAAGTGAAACTCCTCTCCTCTCTCAATCATGAAAATGTTGTTCGCTATTACACTTCTTGGATTGATGAGTTTACACAGGTAAGTCAGTTATATTAAAATGCAGCTTGAAAAGTTAGTATAATAATGGGGCTAGGTAGGTTGGATTGTGAGAGGGGGTGAACCCCAATTCTTGATCTCGTCTTATAACTTTCAACTGCCTGACATAAAATAGCCCTGTCATCTGTTATTGAACTCCTATATGGAATCTGCTTTCACTGCAACAATGTTCAGTTCATTCTACTTCTTTACCACTGAAAAGACAAAGAAAAGTTTTATGTATCCTTGTGTTTAATTTGGTTTTGTAATTTCCAATCATTCTCTCTTGTTCTTGTTACATCCATGGTAAAGAGCTTATTTATCCTTGTATATCTTGTTTATGTCCCTTTTGTTCTTCTTACTTCCAGTTAGCTACATAAGTAACTCTTTTTCCCTCAGTTCAGGGCACCATTCTGAATGCACTTTCTTGGACAGTCTCGATTATTTTGTAGTACTATATGCATGAAATTTAGAAAGTATAAATAATACAATATATGGCATAATTATAATTAGCAATATGTCTTTGTATTATTATTATCAAATGAATTTTATTATTTTTTCAATGAACCAGCCGTATCCCACCAAGGCAGGGCAACCTAAAACGAAAAACAAAAGTTTTTCTTTTTGAATTCAGTAATTTATACAGGAGAAGGGGTTACCAGCACATTGCTCCAAGTATTTCAGTTGCCTCTTATGACATGCATGGCTTACGAAGGAAGAATTCTTTTCCACTTCCCCATGGAGATAAGAGAAAATAAAGAAGAACAAGAACTATTAAGAAAATAGAAGAAAACCCAGATGGGTGTGTAAATATATATGTGTGTGCATGCATGTGTAGTGTGACATAAGTGTAAGTAGAAGTAGCAAGACATACCTGTTATCCCATGTGTTTATGAGACAGTAAAAAGACACCACCAATCTTACCATCATGTAAAACAATTACAGGCCTCAGTTTCACACTCACTTGGCAAGACGTAGTACCTCCCTGGGTGGTTGCTGTCTACCAGCCAACTACCTAGGCATTTTATTATATACTATTAAAATGGTTTAAATTTTCAGTCTTAACCCTTTCAGGGTCCAAGGCCGTTTTTGGAAGGGGTGTGCCAGTGTCCAATAATTTAAAAAAAAAAAATTCTTATTTTTTCTTATGAAATGGTAGAGAATCTTTTTATGAAGGTAATAAAACAAAAAGTACGAAATTTGATTGAAAATTGACGAAATTATGCTCTCGCGAATTTTGATGTGTTGGCAATATTTACGCATCGGCGATTTTGCCAACTTTGACTCCCATTTTAGGCCAATTACATTATTCCAGTCAACCAAATTCGATTGAGCACAAGAAATCGCCCAGTCAACTGTTTCAACTACAAAATAAAGTGATTGGAAATTGGTAATTTAGCCAATTTAACTCAAAGTTCAAAATATTCCAATTTCAAAATAGGGTGCATAATAAACAATGCAGGCATTCCTGGCACTAAACTAATATTTCCTCTGTTCATTAGTTACGTTTTCAGTCTTTACAAATGAATTCCATTTTGATTTTTTATTCACATAATGAATTTTTATTCAAACCAAAAAATGGAAGATTTACTGTTATGCAATATTGTAATAATTGTACAAATAATATCACCACATTTGTGAACGTATATTAGACCCACCAGCTGGCGCGTATTAGACGTGTGAGGTCATTTGTTTACTCTTGAACATAGGCAAAAATTTAACATTTCTGCTATTTTGAGCTCAGTTTCAAGCCATTTGCAGTACTAAAACCAATCAAAATCATCTCTATATCTGTAATATATCTTCCATTCTATGAAATGAGACCAAGAAATCGCAAATACAACTATACAAAGTACGTATACGAAAAAACACTGCAAAGATCCTGATATCAACCTATTATTAAATGACTTACATGATTCCAACAGCAACTGTAACTATTACACAGCAGATCAAGCAAAGACATTACTCAGAGCCAACAATAACTTAACTATCTTCAATTACAATGTTAGATCTTTGAGCAAACATTATGATGACCTCACAGCACTACTCCAATCCCTACAGACCAATATGTCAATCATCACACTCACTGAGACCTGGCTAAAGCCTGATACTACAGGTGTCTATGCCATCCCAGGTTACACACCCATTCACAACTGTAGGACAGACCAGCGAGGGGGTGGAACAGCAATATATTATACAGATCAACTTGAATGTATCAAAAACTCTTGCACAAGGAATGAGCATGGAGAATATATTATAGCTAAATTTAAATAAAAAGACCTGCAAAAACCCCTCACAGTGATAAACATCTACAAATTACCACAGTTAAACATCCACCACTTTAGTGAAAAACTAGAAAACCTGATAATGGATTCACGCCTTAACAAAGATCATTTGCTGCTCACAGGAGATTTCAACATAAATCTCCTACATGACCAGAACCCACAGGTAACTGAATTCACAAACACTATGAACAACTGCTTATTACTACCAACAATATCAAAACCTACAAGAATCTCTGAGAATAGTACCTTGTTATTAGACCACATCTGGACTAACACTATATCCCCTCTAAAATCAGGCATAATCACAGAAAACACCACAGATCACTACCCTACCTTTCTCATAACTAGCCTAGGCATTTTGCCCCAAGAAATTGCAAAAGTTACCTTCAGACTACATAATGAGTCAGCTGTTAATAATTTATATCAGCTATGACGAATATTGACTGGCTTAATGAATTAGAAACATATTCAGATACTAATGAATGCATCAAGAACTTTCTTAAAAAAACACACAACCTCTATAACAGACATTGCCCTAAAAAAACTAAACAGATCACAGCTAAGAGACTTAACAATCCCTGGCTAACACCCAGCATCCTTAAATCCATAAACAAGAGGCACCAATATGAAAAACAATACAGAAGGGGTCTAATAACCAGAGAACAATCCAAACGCTACTCATCAATCCTTACTAGCCTGATAAGAAGGTCCAAAAAATTGTATTATGAGAACAGACTACAGACCGTAAAAGGTGATATGAAAAAGACCTGGAAAACCCTATCTGCAATTCTAGGAAATAAAAAGATATCCACGAACAATATCATCAAATTATCAAAAACAGACGAACCCCAACTCTCACCAACTGAGACAGCAAACAGACTTAATGTTTTCTTCTCCACGATAGGAAAGAATCTAGCAAGTAAAATCCCAAGCTCGGACACTCGTCCAACAGACTACCTCACCAACACCTACCCAGATACACTATTCCTAGCTCCTACCAACTCAATTGAAGTCCCGCTCATAATCAACACCCTTAAAAACAAAGCAGGAGACATAAACAGCTTACCACCCTTTATGTACAAAAAAGCTTCACAGGTACTGTCACCAATTATAGCAGCATTATTCAATAAATCCATTGAATCTTCTACCTTCCCATCAATTCTCAAAATAGCTAGGGTCACCCCGATCCACAAAGGAGGTGACCAAACTGACTTGTATAATTAAAGACCAATCTCAAATTTACCACTGCTTTCTAAAATCTTTGAAAAATTAATTCATAGACAGATCTATTCCTACCTCGTCTCACACAATGTGCTCAACCCCTGTCAATTTGGATTCAGGACTAACAAGAGCACAAATGATGCTATAACACACATGTTAGAGTTAATATACACCGCACTTGTGAAGAAAGTAGTCCCGCTGGGAATCTTCATAGACCTACGCAAAGCATTTGACACAGTCGACCATGATTTATTGCTCACAAAATTAGCGCACTATGGTATTAGGGAGCACCCACTCAACTACCTAAAGTCGTACCTTAGCAACAGAAGCCAGTACGTGTACACAAATGGAGAGAACTCTTCCACACAACAAATTACAGTCGGAGTCCCTCAAGGAAGTGTCCTGGGGCCACTCCTATTCCTCATTTACATAAACGACCTACCGAATGCATCACAACTACTCAAACCCATATTATTTGCAGATGACACAACATATGTCTTCTCTCACCCAAATCCAGTCATACTAGCCAACACTGTTAATGCCGAATTACAGAAAATATCAACATGGATGAAGACAAATAAGCTTACTCTCAATACTGACAAGACCTACTTCATTCAGTTTGGAAACAAAGCCACAAATGTTCCACTTAACATAACGCTCAATGGTTCACCCATCACAAGACTCACAGAGGGAAAATTCCTAGGAATCCACCTTGACAGTAGTCTTAAATTCAAAACACACATACAACAAATTTCCAAGAAAATCTCAAAGACAGTAGGTATATTATTAAAGATATGCTATTATGTGCCACAACCAGCTCTCATTGCACTATATCATTCACTTATCTACCCTTATCTCACCTATGGAATCTGTGCATGGGGCTCAACAACATTAAATCACCTTAGACCACTCATAACCCAGCAAAAGGCTGCAGTCAGGATGATAACAAATTCCCACTCTAGACAGCATACTCCACCTATATTCAAAACTTTAAAACTACTCACCGTAAAAAACATTCATACCTATTCATGTGCCTACTACATACATAAAACACTACATGCTAATATCAACCCTCCACTCAAAATTCTCCTCAACAACTTTAATAGGTCCCACGACCACGACACAAGACACAGATCACTATTTGACATACCCAGAGTCCATACCAACCAATGTAAAAATTCTATGCACATAAAGGGCCCCAGAATCTGGAATTCATTACCAGTAAATATTAAGTTAACCTTGTCGGAAAATCAGTTCAAGACTCTTCTCAGAAATCACCTACTCACCCTATACTAAATACTCATACTGTAACAAACTTTCAAACCAAATGTTATTTTACTTAAGATAATCTCAGTTTTATATTGTCATCCTCCTTAACACTTGTTGCAATTTCATATCATCATATTGTCATTTTAATAGTATAGTATCATCATTTTGCTAATTTGAAATAAAATATATAACTAGAAGAAACTCAATAAATTTCTCTAGTATTGTTATTTTATTAGTATAGCATCAACATATTGTAACTTGAAATGAAATATACAACTAGAATAAACTCAACCAATTTCTCTAGTATTATGTACATAGTGAATAAGTCTTTAGGATAAGCTGCCCCTAATGCCATGGCATGCCAGTGGCTCTCCTTGCATTACAGTTTTATAATTGTAACTACCAATAACTATGTATACTTGTAACTTGCAACGAAATAAAAATATTATTATTACAGTATATTATTATTATTATTATTATTTTAATCGAAAATTGCGGTTTCAGTTTTTTTTTCTCTCATTATGCACTGTGTGCTGCAGGATTTGTTTTATGTGGTGCACACTTACCACATAGATGTATTCTCTCATATCTAGGCCCAAATTTGCCGCTCAAAGCTTATCTGAGTGAGCTGAGCTCATGACGTAGAACTACGGTTTGGACCCTGAACTCAAAGCCGTAGAACTATGGCACGGACCCTGAAAGGGTTAAATACTTTTAAAATACAGCATTATCATTATATGTTATAATTCTTGGATAATATATGTACAGTGGTACCTCGACTTACGATGGTCCCCAAACTCACCCTTTTATGTAAGTTTATTTTTTTAAATGCTTTTGTAAGTGTAATTTTGGGGGTCTAAAAGGACTAGTCTATTTTACAACATTTCTTAAGGAGATAAATTCGTTTGGTAATGGCACTTGAACAGCATTCTGGAATGAAAAAATATCGTAAGTCGAGGTACCACTGTACATATTTTTTTAACATTAGCCATTTCCCACCGAGGGAGATTGACCCGAAAAAGAAACACTTTCACCATCATTCACACTATCACTGTCTTGCCAGAGGTGTGCAGGTATGATGGTTCTGATGTCCCTTCAAACAGCAAATATCCCAAACCCCTCCTTTAGAGTTGAGGCACTGTACTTCCCACCTCCAGGACTCAAGTCTGGCTAACTGGTTTCCCTGAATTCCTTCACAAAATATTACCTTGCTCACCCTCCAACAACATGTCAAGTCATAAAAACCACTTGCCTCCACTCCCATTTAACACACACATGCCTGCTGGATGCCCAAGCCCCTCACATACAAAAACCTCCTTTACCCCCTCCCTCTAGTCTTTCCTAGTGTGACCCTACCCTGCATATGATAGGGTGGATAGGTGAGGATGGGGCTCTACATCAATAACTCATCTCAGACCACTAATAACACAACAAAAGGCAGCAGTTAGAATGATAACAATTTCTCACTCCAGGCAACATACTCCACCAATATTCAAAAACCTAAACTTACTCACCATACAAGACATCCATACTTTTTACTGTGCCTATTACATACATAGAACACTATGCAAATATTAACCCACCACTCAAACTTCTCCTTACCAATTTTAACAGGACACATGACCATAACACTAGACACAGATCACTCCTCGATGTTCCCCGTGTCCATCTAACACTATGTAAAAACTCAATGCATATAAAAGGCACGAAAATTTGGAATTCATTACCTGTCATTGCCAAAGAAACCCTACCTGTACCCCAATTCAAAACGATGCTAAAAAACCACCTTCTCACCCAAAGCTAATTGCTCAATATCAAACATTCCCAGCAAAGTAGAATAATCACTTAACGTAAAAACCTGACTAATCAATTGAATGTAAAACCTGTTATGAATATTACATACTTAGCTAATTATTTCCACAACACTTACATTATAATGACCACGTAAACTAACTGCAATGCAATTAATTGTTTTAAATTGTTATCTCACTCAATTAGTTGCATTGCTACAATTAATTGATATGTTCAACTTATATTCAAACTTTATAACTTAGATATGCAACTTTACTTATATTATAAATTATCAACCATAACTTTTTACCATGTAGTCTAGAATTAAGTAGTCCTAAGAATGCCCGCAATGCACAGCATATTAGGGGTTTTTGGCATGTACATCTCATTAATAACTAAGTAATAACTATGTAATAACTGGGGGACAAGATTAAGGACCCCAATGGAAATAAGACAGACAGTCCTCGATGACGCACTGACTTCCTTGGTTTTATCCTGGGTGGCTAACCCTCCGGGGTTAAAAATCCGAAGAAATCTTATCTTATCTTATCTTATAACTATGTCTACCATATATAATTGTACAATGTCTCAATAAAGTATTATTATTATTATTATTATTATTATTATTATTATTATTATTATTATTATTAATGTGGCAGGTGTTACAAGTGTATGGAATAGGTGATAAGTTACTTAAAAGTATTTAAGAGGTTATATGAGGATAGTGAGGCTCAGGTTAAGGTATGTAGGAGAAAGAGGGAGATTATATTTCTAGAAAAAGTAGTCTTTGGACAGGGATGTGTAATGTCATCATGGTTGTTTAATATATTTATAGATTAGGATGTAAAAGAAGTGTTGGGGAGAGGTATGGGATTAAAAGATAATGAAACCAATACAAAGTGAGAATTATCACAGTTGCTTTTTTGCCATTGACATGGTGCTTTTGGGAGAATCTGAAGAGAAGTTGCAATGGTAGGTAGATGAATTTGGGAGGGTATGTAAAAGAAGGAAATTAAAAGTGCATGATTATGAGTTTAACAAAAAATTTAGATAATGAAAGATTGGATATCAAATTGGAAGGAGGTAGTATGGAGGAAGTGAATGTGTTCTGATATTTGGAAATGGACTTGTCAGCAGACAGGTTTTTGAAAGATGAGTTGAACCATAGAATTGACAAGGGAAAAAAGGTTGGTGGTACACTGAGGAATCTGTGGAGACAAAGAACCTTATCCATGGAGGCAAAAAGGAGAAAGTGTAAGAGTATAGTGGTACCAACATTCTGACGACAATGTGTGGTGTGAATATTAATCAGAGTATTCATAGTTTGGAGATTAGGAGGTGTGGAATTTCTAAAAGTATTATCCAGAGAGCTGAGGAGGGGTTGTTGAGGTAGTTTGGACATTTAGAGGATGGAGTAAAATGGGTGACATAGAGGGTGTAATAAATCCATAGTGGAGAAAAGGAGGAACAGGGCTCCTCCTAGGAAAGGTTGGAGGGGAAGGTGGTTTTATGTGCATTGGGCTTGGACGTCCAACAGGTGTATACAATCATATTAGATAGGAGTGAGTGGAGGCAAGTGGTTTTATGACTTGATGTGCTGTTGGAGTGTCAGCAAGGTAACATATATGAAATGATTTAAGATAACCGAATCTTGGAGGCGGAAAGTTCAATGCCTGTACTCTGAAGGAAGGGTGGGTATATCATAATGCAGTTTGGAGGTGAATCCGAGCTGTACTTTTGTCATGCCTCTGGCAAGATAGTGATAGAGTGAGTGATGGTGAAAGTATTTCTTCTTTTTTGAATCACCCTATCTCAGTGGGAGATGGCCAGTGTGTTAAAAAATAAATATGTTGAATTATTGATCCTAGGTAATAGGTTGGTAGACAGCAACCGCCCAGGAAGGTACTATAGTCCTGCCAAGTGAGTGTGAAATGGAAGCCTGTAATTGTTTTGCATGATGGTAGGATTCCTGGTGTCTTTTTCTTGTCTCATAAACATGCAAGATTTCAGGTATGTCTTGCTACTTCTACTTACACTTAGGTCACACTGCACATGCATGGACAAGCATATACAGTGGACCCCCGGTTTTCGTGATTTTTTTGTTCCAGAATGCTGTTCAAGTGCCATTACCAAACGAATTTATTCCCATAAGGAATAATGTAAAGTAGACTAGTCCTTTTAGACCCCCAAAAATACACTTACAAAAGCATTTAAAAAAATACACTTATATAAAAGGGCGTGTTTGGAGCAGGACGAACACTGGAGGTCCACTGTATATACACATACCCCTCTGGGTTTTCTTCTATTTCCTCACTAGTTCTTTTTCTTGTTTATTTCCTCTTATCTCCATGGGGAAGTGGAACAGAATTCTTCCTCCATGAGCCATGCGTGTCGTAAGAGGCAAGTAACCCCTTCTCCTGTATATATTACTAAATTTAAAAGGAGAAACTTTCATTTTTTCTTTTGGGCCACCCTGCCTTGGTGGGATGTGGCCAGTTTGCTGAAAGAAGAAGAATTATTGATGGCTGCCTACAGGATGTTGAAGATTGCACAAGTGTAAAAGATGAAGAAACTGATTCAACAGCTTCACCAGGCATAGAAATCTCTGCTGGCTCACAAGTGTGTCCCTCAAGTTCTAGTGAAAGTTTAACCAAGTCCAATGGAGAGCGGCATGAACAGTCAGGTTAGTTATAATTAAGTAATTACCATATTCAAGGTTGCAACTAGAGAAGAAAGGGCATGTTCTATTATTTTTTAAGTAATTGGTCATTTGACACCAAGGCAGGGTGATCTAAAGAAGCATTTTAAACCAAAGCATCCCCATCCCTTTTTCAAAATACGTATGGCACTTTTCATCCCAACCTTGAATTCAAAGCTAGATACAGTATTACTTTATCAGCACTCCAACACCACATCAAATTCTGTAGATCCTGTTTCTTGTTCCAGTGCAACATTTACCTGCTAAATGTTTTACCTGCTAAATGATTTTTTTCAACAAATCATAAAGACATTGGAACCTTATATTTTATCTTCAGAGCCTGATCAGGTATAGTAAGTACCTCCTTAAGACTAATCATTTGAGCTGAACTAGGGCAACCAGGAAGACTAATCAGAGACGACCAAATTTATAACATAATTGTTACTGCCCACTCCTTCGTAATAATTTTCTTCATAGTTATACTTATCATAATTGGAGGATTTTGAAACTGACTCGTACCCCTCATACTCGGAGCTCCAGATATAGTTTTCCCTTGAATAAACAACATAAGATTCTGACTTCTACCATTCTGCCTTACACTCCTCTTAACAAGAGGGATAGTAGAAAGAGGAGTAGGAACAGGATGAACCATCTATTCCCCTTTAGCAGCAACTATCACCCACGCAGGAGCCTCAGTAGAGGCTCCTGCATGGGCAGTAATTTCACTTTCGCACCTTCCTTCAACCCTTCCTCGGTTATCCTTTTCACTTTCCACTCACTCTAGATGTACAGTACAGTGGTCCCTCGGTTTTCGTGCATCTCCAAACTCGAACATTTATGTAAGTGTATTTTTGTAAGTGCTGTTGCAAGTGTATTTTTGGGGGTCTGAAATAGACTAACCTACGTGACATTATTTCTTAAGAGTAAATTTGTTCAGTAATGGCACTTGCAGCATTCTGGAACAAATTTTGCAAAACCGAGGACCACTGTATATAGTAGGTGAGACTAATTAGGGTGTTTGTATTGTAATTTATTATGCCTGTAAAGGCAGGGAGGTTTTCATTGTTCCTTAGGAACCTTCCCTTTTGATTTGGAAGGGTGGCAGAAACGAATCTCCATTTGAGCCTTCTTGGGGGAGGTCCATTTCTTCTGAGGGTGGTATATAATGAAATAGTTATATCTTCCCTTTTCTTGTTGGATTTGCATGATTAAAACTTCTATGGATAGGCAGCATAATCAAGAAAGGATCAAATGCTTTTTCCATCAATTTCTTTGCAAGGCAGCTCTAGTGGGGCCCATGTGGGAAGCCCTTTTACTCCTGGTGGTGGATAAAGAAATGATCTAATGTTATATGTATTGTCAAGCCTCATGCAAGTGCACCTGCAATGCACCTTGCAACAGAAAGTTAATATGACAAGAGACTGAAACAGTGGTTTAATTCTGTAGGTCCT
>WNWK01017422.1:0-42482 GCA_009830355.1 Cherax destructor | reverse complement strand
CCAGACTGTTGTGACTGACAATGATAATCCGTCTGACCCCGCACCTTCAACTTCTAGTAGTGAGTCAGAGGGACAACCTGATTGTCGTTACTCCTTGCGTACACGACAAGTGTTGAGAAACCCCAAGTATCATTTGTTGATATCAGTGTAGACCCTCCTCAATCAGAAGTTGAGTTACCTACTGTAACAGAGTTTGATCCACCCAGAGATGATAACCATTCTGCATATGTAAATCTTACCCTAGCAGAGTTGGGGTTAAATGTAAATAGACTGTACAATTAGATGATTGAGTTAAGAGAAATTGTCGACTGTGTGTTTTGTTACTAAGTGTTCATTATCTAGAATTTTTTGTGTGTTCATGTTCCCTACGAGTTCTGAGTTTTAACAGTTGACCGTGCTAGCGAGTCTCTCTTTTCTGTTAAAACTTCTTCCTTGTAAATATATTTATTCTTCCTCAGAACCCGCTGAGTGCATGAATACAGATTGATCGATCAAATTTGCAAATTGAAATTGTTATATATATAATGCTTATATCTAGATCCATTAACATTCTCTTAAGTACTGTTAACTCAAGAAGTGCGAGAGTAAGATTAATCTTGATCAGTTCCAAGTTATAATGTGTTTGCTATTGTATAGATTCACCCAGTACCACCTGTCTGTTCAGCCTATAGAGTTGTATAGTATGACGAGACGTCATACGATAACATGGCCGAGCTGTCGTGTCAGTATCATATGTACACTTGTGTAGTGTACCAGCATTCAGCATTCATCCCACTTACAGTGGACCCTCGCTATTCGAACACTCCAAAACTCACCCTCATTCCAGAATGCTGTTCAAGTGCTGTTACTAAATGAATTTATTCCCATAAGAAATGATGTAAATTAGTTTAGTCCATTTCAGACCCCCAAAAATACACTTATAAAAGCACTTACAATAATAAACTTACATAAAAGGGTGAGTTTTGGAGTGTTCGAATAGCGAGGGTCCACTGTATATAGCTGGTCCCTTTGCGTGTGACGTCACGATACCCGCTGACGTCAGAGGCTCAGCGCATGTGCATAGCCACACATAGGCGTACCCTCAGTAGCGACAGACCTATAACTGGACAGACGTGGCTGGACTCTCTCCTACTGATACCGTAAATATACCGTAACCATCCTACAAGGAGTGTCTATGTCTACCTAAATATCTCTCCCAAGACCCACACAACACAGTGGTACCCCGACTTACGATATTTTTTCATTCCAGAATGCTGTTCAAGTGCCATTACCAAACGAATTTATCTCCATAAGAAATGATGTAAAATAGACTAGTCCGTTTAGACCCCCAAAATTACACTTACAAAAGCATTTAAAAAAATAAACTTACATAAAAGGGTGAGTTTGGGGACCATCGTAAGTCGGGGTACCACTGTATATGCTTGTGGCAGTGAGAATATGAAAATATACTTTTATCATATTTGGCTGTTGTTGGGATGTTAGTGAAAGGTGATCTTTTATAGTAGTTTTGAAGATGCTTGCAGAGAGAGTGGCTTTGGAGATTTCTGGGAGGGAGTTACAGACTTTGGGTCCTTTTATGCACATTGAGTTTTTACAAAGATTAAGCCAGACACAAGGTCTGTCAATAGAGATTTTTGTGTCTAGTATTGTCTGTGGGTTCTGTTGCATCTATCAAGGAAATACTTTAGGTCAGGATTAATATTAGAATTTATTGTTCTTTGTGTGTAGGATGCACAGTAGTAAGAGAATACGTATAGGTGGCCCATAGCCCAATATTTTATCTTTTATAGCACCATACCATCTTCTATTATTTTACTACTTTTTCTCTGTATAATGGTCACAATACTCATCGATCCAAAACACTGCATCTCCATTGCCTTGAAGTACTATATACTGAATATTTTTTATGTACACAACTGCAATTATTTACAGGAGGGCCTTACTTTACAGTGCTTCACTTCATGTCGTTTTGCTAATAGTGCAGCAGTTTTCAATTACATACCCATTCTTCATTTATTCAGACTTCCTACAGTAAATATATTCACTCACAATAAGGTAAGGATGAAAATATGTACGTGTATGCATTTTAGGCTTAGCTCTGTTGCTCACTTAACCCTTTGACTGTCGGAAACCCCTTTCTGAAACTGTCATTTCATGTCGCAAAATATTTGAAAAAAAAATTTTTTTTTTCTTATCAAAATATTAAGATTATTTTTCTGATTGTTTAAATCCCCCCCCAAAAAATTTGCGATCAGTACTTACCGAGGTATATAGCGGTAAAGTTGGCAAAAAATGAGCCATGTATGGCAACAGTGGCGAATGCCGCTCACCCGGTAAACTTTGGTTTACATCTTTTCGTAGGTTTCTTGTTTTTTTCACTTTTTTATTTTTTTACGTAACTTATGTGGCCTGTGAGACCAAAGTAAGGTGCAATGTATATATATATACACTCGTATGCAACACAATAATTGCACAAACATTAGTATCATTATATTGTTTACAAAACTTGTTTACACCAACCAAAAATGCAAAAAATTTTTATTACTATTGTTCTATAATATATATACACATATATAATGACTGGACACTTTAAATCAACTGCAATTAGCACTTCAAAGCTCCAAGCTATGCGTGTGTGTGTGTGTGTGTGTGTGTGGACATCTAAATTTGCTGAGTCAGTTTAAGGCAGCTGTCAAAATGACATATTATACCATTACTCACCACTCCCACACTGCCTGTCAACCTGTCAACACAAAAGGGGACCCAAGTCTTCTTCCCCACAACCTCCTTCCTTTTCTTCATACCTACCTTCCTAGCTTCCTTTCTTCCTTCATTCCTTCCTTTCTTTATGCCTTCCTTTCTTACATATTTCCTTCCTTCTTCTCATCTCTTCCTTCCTTCATTCCTTCCTTTATTTCTTCCTTCCTTTCTTTCTTCTTTTGTTCCTTCCTTCCTCTCATCTCTTCCTTCCTTTCTCTCTTTCTTTCTTAATTCCTTCTTTCTTCCTTTCCTCCTTCCTTCTTCTTTCCTTTCTTCCTCTCATCTCTTCTTTCCTTCCTTCCTTCCTCTCATCTCTTCTTTCCTTCCTTCCTTCCTCTCATCCCTTCCTTCCTTACTTTCTTTCTTCCTTCCTTCCTTCCTTCCTTCCTTCCTTCCTTCCTTCCTTCCTTAATTCCTTCTGGTATCCTGGGCATTTCTTTCAGTCACAAACTCCTCAAAACCATGAAATTTATCTTCAGAGACACTTCCATCTGTGTTAGAGCTATCATTGAGGAAGAGAACAGTCCCAGATGCGTCAAGGAGTCAGATAATTCTTACCGCTAGGCATGCTGAACAAGGACTACTGAAATGGCGTTCCCACAATGCACCACTGGCTGCCCGATTTTTTTTATACTGCGCACACTGACCACACAGACCCATTCTCTCACATGTAGGCCTACCAGCTTTCTCCTGCTTGATTTGAGGCCGCTAGAATTTAGGCGTATAGATATGTCCGAAACAGGGGCTCGTAAGACGTATATATACCACCGAAACAGTCAAAGGGTTAATACAGTGGTCCCTCGGTTTTCGTGCATCTCCAAACTCGAACATTTATGTAAGTGTATTTTCGTAAGTGCTGTTGCAAGTGTATTTTTGGGGGTCTGAAATAGACTAACCTACGTGACATTATTTCTTAAGGAAGTAAATTCGTTCGGTAATGGCACTTGAGCAGCATTCTGGAACGAATTTTCGGCGAAAACCGAGGGACCACTGTATATGAAAGTGTAAATATATTATCAGACTTGAAAGTGAGAGAGAGAGAAAAAAAAAGAAAGAAAAGGACTGTTTCACTTTACAGCAGTTCCCCAGAACCTAACCTGCTGTATAAGCAGGGCCCTCCTGTAATAGGATTCTACAGGAAAATTGTGTTTGCTTCAGGCAAATTAAAATTTTTTATTGGTTGTGTTTAATGCCTTATTATTGTTGAGTATTGGTGATTTGTATATGTACTATGCATAACCTTAGGCATAAATACGTACTCTAATTCTATATCTATTTCTCAGTTTATCTGGTTGTCATTCCAGGATTAGAAATGGGTGCAAGATATCAAGAATCATCTGATTAACTGCATTGTTTTGTGTGTGTGAGATCCCAGACATTTGAGGATTCAAAATGTTTTCGGCCTTGCGCAAATTAGCGGGCCGGAGCCCTGATGGCCCTGTTACCCCTACCTCCTCTGGGATGCAGGCCATGGCTGCGTCACTCCAGCGGAGATTTGCTCGTGGCATTCAATACAACAGTAAGTATTGAATATCTGTCACATCTAAGTAACGAATGCATGTATGGATGTACGTACTCAAATGCATCCATGAATGCATTCTCTACCATCCATAAATACTCTTAATTTATGAGTGTCATTTGTTTGCCATACTCCTTGCATTCAAATGCGTCCATGTATCTAAGGTTGGCACTTTAATTGTAACTGATTCTCTGTCATCCATAAATGCTCTCAACTCATTAAGTATAAATTGTGGCATGCTTGTGTCAGAAGCCAGACACAGGTATGGTAAGATTGTGGACAGTGGAGTCAGAATGCACATGCTGTGGATTCCATCTCACATTAGTCTCCAGATGCATGATAGAACTGATGAATTGCCTAAGCTGTATGCTTTCAAAGAGGGAGTAGATTGAAGATTGAGACACTTATGCAACATATAGGAATCTTTATTAAGGAAACGTTTCGCCACACAGTGGCTTCATCAGTCCAATACAAAGCAGAAAGGTGTAAGGAGAGGAGTTTGAGGTAATCAGTCCCTCGGCCTGGAGTCGATGTGTTCAGTACATCAATCTTGTAGAAAGTACAGCACAGGTCCGTAGAGGTGATTACCTCAAACTACTACTCTCCTTACACCTTTCTGCTTTGTATTGGACTGATGAAGCCACTGTGTGGCGAAACGTTTCCTTAATAAAGATTCCTATATGTTGCACAAGTGTCTCAATCTTCAACTCGTCGGTTTTCAAAACCATTTATCACAGGGAGTAGATTACAATCTTTGGTTGTCAGTTAGCAGTTTGAGAACAATAATACGAAAAGAACTTCAATTGAACTTTATTGACTTAAGACTTAGGGAGATTGACACCATGCAGGAGGAGCCACATGTCCATGGTGCATCCAACAAAATAAGCAGACTCTTGGATGTCACTACCGCCTGCCTCCAGCTGGGCTACAAGTATCTTTGGTAGGTTAAATCACCATCACCAGATGTAGACCAAACAAAATGTAAACTTTACCAGATGGACTATTGTCACAACCTGCGTCATTATGTATTGGAGTGCGATAAAATTAATGAATTTAGAGACAACTCACTCAGAAATGTTCAAGAAATGGCAAAGTATTTTATCCACAGTGATATATTACAGATCGTTCTGGAGAAATACCCTAACTTTGCTCACTTTATATAAAGCATTATCACGTGTGTGTTTGTGTGCGCTTGTGTGTATGTATATGCTTGTATGCTCGTGTACTCACCTAGTTGTACTCGCCTAGTTGTGGTTGCAGGGGTCGATTCATAGCTCCTGGCCCTGCCTCTTCACTGGTCGCTACTGGGTTACTCGTGTGTGTGTGTGTGTCTGTGCGTGCTCCCTCGTGTGTGTGTGCGTGCGTGCGCGTTCGTGTGGGTCTTTGACCCACTTAATATTTGTACTTGTAACTCATTACAATTGTGACTGGGTGTGGACGTGTCAGTGGCTCATTACTTTGTAATTTGTTCATGATTGTAACCATGTATAGGAGTGTAGATGGTTCATTACCTTTGTAACTTGCCATGATTGTGACCAGATCTTCCTGGAGTTCAATACCTTTGTAACTAGTTCACCTATCATAACTTTGGGGTCCAGTCCCTGGACCCATTATGTACCTCTGTAATCTTTTGACTACCGCCCACAGGATGGGTATGGGGTGCATAATAAAGATATTAAACTAACTAACTTGTTTCTGAAGCCAGGTACAGGTATGGTAAGATGGTAGACAGTGAGGTCTTACCTAGAGTTTACCTGGAGAGGGTTTCGGGGGTTAACACCCCCGCGGCTCGGTCTGAGACCAGGCCTCATGGTGGATCAGGGTCTGATCAACCAGGCTGTTACTGCCGGCCGCACGCAAACTGACGTATGAACCACAGCCCGGCTGGTCAGGTACTGACTTTAGGTGCCTGTCCAGTGCCTTCTTGAAGACAGCCAGGGGTCTATTGGTAATCCCCTTTATGTGTGCTGGGAGGCAGTTGAACAGTCTTGGGCCCCGGACACTTATTGTGTTGTCTCTCAATGTACTCGTGGCACCCCTGCTTTTCATCGGGGGAATGTTTCATCTCCTGCCGAGTCTTTTGCTTTCATAGTGAGTGATTTTCGTGTGCAGGTTTGGTACCAATCCCTTCAGAACCTTCCAAGTGTATGTTATCATGCATCTCTCGCCTGCATTCCAGGGAATACAAATCAAGGACCTTCAACTGTTCCCAGTAATTTAGGTGCTTTATCGTACTTATGTGTACTGTGAAAGTTCTTTGTATGCTCTGCAGTGTTGCCAGCCTTGAAGGGGACTGTTAGTGTACAGCAGTATTCCAGCCTAGAGAGAACAAGTGATTTGGAAGAGTGTCATCATGGGCTTGGCATCCCTAGTTTTGAAGGTTCTCATTATCCATCCAATCATTTTCCTAGCCGATGAGGTAGAGTACATCTTTAGATTCCATCCCACATTGGTCTTACGATACGTGATAGAACTGATAAATTGGCTGTCACTGAGCTTCATTGTGTGCCGGAAGACAAGTCTGGAGGAAATGAATGTGTTCAAATATTTAGGGGTTGATGTTTTGGCAGACGGGTCTATGACAGATGAAGTAAACCCCTAGAATTGACAAGTGAAAAAAGGTGGGTGGTGCATTGGGGCATCTTTGGAGACAAAGAATGTTATTTGTTGAGGCAAAAGGAAATGTATGAGAATATAATGGTGCCAATACCCTTGTATGGGTATGAAGCATGGGTTATTAAAGTTGCAGTGAGGAGGAGGCTAGAGGCAGTGGAGATGTCATATTTGAGGGAAGTGTGTGGTGTGAATATTATGCAGAGAATTCATAGTTTGGAGATTAGGAGGAGGTGCGGGGTTACTAAAAGAGGGATGAGGAAGGGTTGTTGAGGTGGTTTAGACATTTAAAAAGGATTGAGCAAAATAGGATGACCGAATGGTAGGAGTTGTCCTATGAAAGGTTGGAGGGAGTGGGTAAAGAAGGTTTTATAAGTGAGGGACCTGGACATTCAACAGGCATGTGTGTGTTAGGTGGGAGTGTGTCTAGGAAAATGGTTTTTATGGCTTGATGTGCTGTTGGAGTGTGAGCAAGCTAACATTTATGAAGGGATTCATTGTAATTGGTTAGCTGGATTTGAGTCCTGGAGGTGGGAAGTACAGTGCCTGTACTCTGGAGAGAGGGATGGGGATATTGTAGTTTGAAGGGGCATGTGAACTATAGTATTGATGTGCTTCTGGCAAGACTGTGATGGAGTGAGTGATGGTGAAAGTTTCTTATTTTTCGGGTCCCCTTATCTAGGTGGGAGACAGCTGGTGTGTTAACAAAAAAATGAGTGAACTCAATTGGTACCCAAGTTTGAAACAAATGCTTACAATATTTGTAATGATGATTGAGCCTTAAGAAATATTCATAGCAGGTGTGAAAGACTTTAGATCTTCTTAGGACATTTATTGAAATGTATATCATTGTTTTTGTGACAGATCAATCTCCTTCATCAGGTGACTGATGTATTGAAAAATACAATACATGTAAGATTGAGACAGGAGTTTGATAGTTTGCCCCTGCCCCTGCATGCTAACGTTTTTGCCATAACCAGTTACTGTAATATGAGCTACAAACAGCATGTACTCTAGTTTTACATTCTGAAGTTCACAGTGGCATATGGGGCTGGAGAAGCCTCCAAACTCAATTTAAAAATTATTCAAGAACTCTTAGATTTCATCATATGTATGTGTTTGTATGTATATTGACATACACAATACTTTATTTTTCTATTTTTTTTAGTGAAACTAGTAATAAGAGGAGATCGCAATGTTGGAAAGTCATGTCTATTTCGACGTCTTCAAGGCCAGCCTTTCCACGAAGAGTATACACCTACAGAAGAAATCCAGGTCTGTCCATTATCACAGCTTTACATTGATCTAGGTACATTTACCTTAGTGACTGTACCTAGATCACATTCGTTTTTGTTAAAAATTAAAAAAAATGCATTCTTTCACATTTTTTAAATAGTGACTTGCAAAGTGGGAAAATTGAGATGATTGATCTTAATGATTGCAAATAAAGCTCATTACAAATTTTTCTAAAAGGCTCAATTACTGGCAGTTTTTAGACCTCCAAATATAATGGCAAAACTTGCTGTAATGGGTCATTGAATGGGAAACTAAAAAAAAAAGAAAGATAATGATGAAATTGGGGCTCTTGCTAGTCTTCAGTTTAATAGCGTCAGTTTGCTAAACTGTTGCTATACTTTTTGAAAATTGTCGCAATAATTTCTGAAGAAAAGAAAATTAGGCTAGATCTGGGAAGGATTATGAAATACATATGTATTTGTATGGTAGGGACTGAAACAGTAAAGTCTTTTCTAAATGACTTGTAAAAAAAAAATAGACATTAAACTGGACAAGCATTTCACAATTTTTGAATGTTAAAATTAAATTTTGACATGTGCATGTATCAACAGATGGGTAGAGGCAAACATGGGCAACTGTATAGATATCAGATGGCTTATTAATATAAATATATACCATTGAATAACATACGATCGGTTAACATGTTTCTTTTAATGCATTTTGCAAAATTCTGACATATTTTTAGTGTACATGCCATAAAAATCAATTTTCACAGTGATGTACATGTAGGAAAAAATGTGGCACATGCCAGAATCTTTCCCCTCCGCCTCACAGTGAGCCTCGATGAATTCATTGTCTTATGGGGGAGGCCTATGTAATGTACACAACTTTCCTCGCCCAGTGCTTCATTCATACACATTCAATACCACACACAGCCTATATTGGTGAATCAACTTTTGATATTTTCAGTATCCCATCTTGTCTCTGGATAGTGATAATGGCTCAGGAAGAATATGAGTGATCCTGAAACTCCATAAAAACAAGAATAAGCCTGAAATTTTTGGTGCTTTGAAGAATATAAAGATATTATATAAGCTTAAAAGTGGTGCACATGTGATGGAGATGGCATGAGATTATGGCCTGGATGAGTCATCAATTCATACAATTAAGAAGAATGAATCAAACATTCCAGCTTCTGCAATGAGTAACCCAGGTTGTGACCTGGGTTACAAATTCGAGTAACCCAGGTTGTGACCTGGATTACTCATTGACCAATGACAAATTGGTCAAGCAAGTAAAGTTCACCATTTAATTTCATCTTAAGGAAAAAAGAAAAGTCTTGCAGTACTATGAAACTGTCTGATGAGAAAGTAAGGTCTGAACAAGAATACAGTGGACCCTCAGATTTCGTACTGCTCCCAACTAGAATAATTATGTAAGTGTATTTTTGTAAGTGCTTTTGTAAGTGTATTTTTGGGGGTCTGAAACGGACTAATATAATTTACTACATTCGTCCTTATGGGAAAAAATTCGTTCGGTAACAGCACTCGAACAGCCTTCTGGAAAGAATTATTGACGAAATCCGGGGGTTCACTGTACAGTGGTACCTCGACTTACGATATTAATCCGTCAGAGAGGGCATATCTTAAGACGAAACAATCGTTAAACGAATCAATTTTCCCCATAAGAAATAATGGAAATAAATTTAATCCGTCCAAGACTTCCAAAAGTAGTTAAATAAAATATTTTTTAGAGCTTTTTGACATTAAATAATACACAATATAATGAAGAATAACTAAATACACATGCAAATATTGTACAATAACATGTCACTTACATTTATTGAAGAGTTGTTGATGTGTGGAGGATGGGAGGAGGGAGAAGGTGGAGTAGTATGCTAGTGTTTGGAAGGGAATCCTTCCATTAACACTGCAGGTACCAAGTCCTTTCTGGGGTTACTGGCCTTTTCTTTGAATGCCACTAGGACCAGCTTGAGAGTCACTGGACCTCTTTCTAACAACAAATTTGTCCAGGGAGCTCTGTGTCTGGCGATTCTTTAAAACATCCCTGAAGTGGGACACCACAGTGTCATTGTACAGGTTGCCAGCACGGCCTGCAACAGCATGGTTAGGGTGATATTCATCCATAAATGCTTGCACCTTGCTCCACATTCCACAAATGTCCTTAATCCTTGAAGAAGGCACATTCTTCCATTTTTGTTCCACCTCCTCCTCCTCCTCTGAACCATTGTCCTGACCTTTGCTCTCTTGTTCCAGTTGCTGTTGAAGCTCTTGCAGATCTTCAGTGGTTAGCTCTTCCTTGTGCTCCTCCACCAACTGTTCCACATCCTCACCACTCACCTCTAACCCCAAAGACTTGCCCAATTCCACAATTTTTCCAAAACAGGCTCAGGCTCAGGGTTCTGAGGCTCAGCCCCAAAACCTTCAAAATCCCTCTCTAGGACACAGTCTGGCCACAATTTTCTCCAGGCAGAGTTCAAAGTCCTGGTAGTCACTCCTCCCAAGCCTTACCTATAAGGTGTACACAATGCAGCATATGGAAATGTTTTTCCAAAATTCTCTTAGGGTTATGTTCATGTTTTGTGGTCACATCAAAGCACTTTTGAAACATTGCTTTGGTATAGAGTTTTTAAAGTTGGAAATGACCTGCTGGTCCATGGGCTGGAGGAGAGGAGTGGTATTAGGGGGCAAGAACTTCACTTTGATGAATTTAAACTCTTCCACAATTTTCTCTACCAAGTTTGGAGGATGACAAGGAACATTGTCCATTATCAGGAGGCACTTAAGTGGCAAATTATTGTCCAATAGATATTTCTTCACACTGGGGCCAAACACACCATTGAACCAATCTAAGAAAATGTCCTTTGTGACCCATGCCTTTTGTTAGACCTCCACATCACACACAAGTTAGACTTGCTGACACCGCATCTGCCAAACACTCGGGATTTTCAAAAGATACACTAGTAAAGGCTTCACTTTGCAATCACCACTGGCATTGGCACAAAGCATCAAAGTTAGCCTGTCTTTCATAGGCTTGTGTCCTGGCTGTGCCTTTTCCTCCTGAGTAATGTAGGTCCTGTTGGGCATTTTCTTCCAGAACAGGCCTGTTTCATCACAATTAAACACTTGTTGAGGGAGGAATTGTTCAGCCTCTAGGTACTCCTGGAATTCAGGCACATATTTTTCAGCCGCACTTTTGTCACAACTGGCTCCCTCACCATGCCTCACAACACTATGTATGCCAGTACGCTTCTTAAATTTTTGAAACCAGCCTCTGCTGGCTTTAAATCGCTCACTTCACTCGTTGCAGGCATTTTCTTAAGGAGATCATCATGCAACTGCCTTGCTTTTTCACATATTATTCCCTCCGAAACAGTATCTCCTGCTAACTGTTTCTCGTTGATCCACACCAACAACAACCTTTCCACATTTTCCAGCACTTGTGGTCTGTGTTTTGTGATCACAGATGCACCTTTTGCAACAACAGCTTCCTTGATTTTACTTGAATATTTCTTATCCACAATGGTAGCGATGGTAGAAAAGGGTTTACCATACAGCCTGGCCAGCTCACTGATACGCACTCCACTTTCATATTTTTCTATTATCTCCTTCTTCAGTTCTATCGTACATATATTTCTGTTCCTCTTTGCCACAGGCTTAGCACTAGGATCTTTCCTTGGACCCATGGTAGCTTATTTAGCAGTTGCAAGCACTAAAAACAGTGGAATAATGACAATATACTGGTATGAATGCGTGGGTGTGGGTGGGTGGTCGCTCTCGCTTGTAAACAATAGCACTGACGCTCCCTGGAGTGCGCGCTCAGCTGGGCGCCAAGCGGACACGTCCGGTACGAATGTCGGAAGACGAATCAAACATCGGATGTCGCATTCAAATTTCTTACGTTATAAGTATCGGTTATCGAATATAACGTAAGATGATAGCATCGTAAGTCGAGGTACCACTGTACTTGTTTAGTAACGGGTGGTTCCACAAGTTCAAATTACGCAGTCAGTTGCATAATATTAAGTTTTCTGGTAAAAATGCTTCCTCTGACCAGATTGCTGCAGGGAATTTTCCTGCTGATTTACAGGAAGATATTTTTGCAGATAACTATGAGCCAAAGCAAGTGTTTAATGCTGATGAGACAAGTCTTTATTGGAAGAAGTCAGCAAGAGAAAAATGCACTGGAATTCAAGACAACAAAGGATCATTTCATCTTGCTTCTTTGTGGTAATGCATCAGGTAATTTAGTAATTTTTTTCCCTCCAAGACTACTTGTGCTTTGAAAGGTGTAGATAAGATCACCTGGCCAGCTCTTTGGAGGTCAAACCAATCAGCATGGATGACAGAGGAATTATTTATTGGCTTGTTTAAGCATCACTTTATTCCCAAAATCATGTATTACTTTTGCAGCAAGAACTTTGCATTCAAGGTTATCTTCTCTTGATAATTCCTGTACTCATTCAGAAGCTCTGATGGATATGTATCCACATGTAAAAGTTGTTTTTTTACCACCAAATACAGAATCCTTAATATAGTAACTGGATCATGTAATTATTAGGACATTCAAGTGTAACTACACACAGAGTGATGCGGAAACTTGTTGCAGCAAGGGATTCTGACTCCAAGCTTGGAGTGCCAGACTTTTAACATCAATTTAACTTTGCAGATTTCAACATGCTATGTTAGAAGTGTATGGAACAAAGTGCTCCAATCAACATTAAATGCATGCAGGGCTAGTGTAGTGAATACTTTCACAGGTTTTCCTTCAGTTAAGAGCCAGGTGCAGGAAAATGTTCAGCTGGCTAGGAGATAGACCGGTGAGGGTTTTGAAGACATGCAGAAAGATATGAATGAACTGTTAGATGATGAAAGAAATCCAGAGGAAATGTTGGCAGAGCTCACTGCCCAGATACATGAGAGGCAAATTCCAGAGAATGATGAGGAAGAACCTGAAGAAAAACAGTTAACATTAGAACAGCTATGTGAGCAGTTCTATGTTGCTGCTAAACTAGTAGACTTTTTCTTACCACTCTAGTACAACCATGAATATAAGTGTAAGAGCTTCAACCATCCACATCAGCTAACAATCTCTAACCTTCCACCATGGCCCAATAGGGCCACACCATCCCTCTCAACACCTATCAGAATCACTGACATGAATCAGCAAGCAGAATTTAAGGTAAGAAGTAATATTTGTGAAATCTTTGAAGCTATAAGTATTTTATTAAATATAACAGTGAATCCACATACATTTACATTATTAAATTTTTTTTGTATGCTGATTTAGAGATCTGTAATTTTTTTTTTAGGGAAGGGTCTAATGAATGTATCCCTGTTTTCCCCCTATGTTCTTCATTTCAGTTTATAATAATAATAATAATATCTTTATTTACTACAAGTACATGTACAAGGTATACAGTCCTAGCTGACATCAATGACATACTACTATATAGAAAGCCGCTTGTTATGCTGAGCATTTCGGGCAAATTAGGTCAGTTTTGTCCCAGGATGCGACCCACACCAGTCGACTAACACCCAGGTATCCATTTTACACTGATGGGTGAACAGGGACAGCAGGTGTCTTATGGAAACACGTTCCTAATGTTTTCCAGCCGTACCGGAGGAGATTCGAACTCCGGACCTCAGTGCGTGAGGTGAGTGTGCTAGCGATCAAGCTATTGGACACAAATTTTTATTACATGCTGTGCTTAGGAACATAAGGACCGTGTTCTGTGAAGACCTACTGTAGGTTATAATGTTATCTAGGGAAGAAAATATAATTTGTTTGGACATACATACAGTAGGGCTCCGCTTTACGTCGTTTTGCCTTACGGCATTCCGCTAATACGGCGATTTCAAATTATGAACAAAACTTGCTATATGGCGAGCTTTCTAATACGGCGCGCCCCACCTGGTTTGTTTATATTCTCCGTGAGCACATCTCTCTATTATGTCTGGAAACTTTCCAAAATTTCAAGTGTTTTAAAGTTATTGCATATTTTATATGTACAGTGGAACATCGGTTCTCGACGACTTTTTCCGTCGAAATTTTGTCTCAGTTTTCATACATCACGTCAGTTTTTGTAGAGTTGACAATGGTCTGTACTGAACGCATCCGCCTGCCCGCCCGTGCCACTCGGCTACTCAAGCACTGAGTCACTCAGTCTGCCTTTGTTTATCGTTGAGTGAGCATCACCCCGCGTGTTCAGCTGAAACATTTTGTAATAATCCATTGTTTTTTGTGCTTGTTTATTGAGTGCAACTTCTAAATAAGCCACCATGGGGCCAAAGAAAGCTCCGAGTGCCAGTCCTTTGATTAAGAAGGCGATAAACATGATAGAATTAAAAAAGAAGTAGCTAAGTACGAAAGTGGCATACAGGTGGCCGATCTCGCCAGTATGTATGGGAAATCCGCATCAACGATCAGTTCCATCCTGGCGAAGAAAAAAGAAATCAAGGAAGCTGATGTTGCTAAAGGGGTAAATGTGCTAACAAAACAGAGATCGCAAACAATCGAAGATGTTGAAAAGATGTTGGTGTGGATCAATGAAAAACAGCTAGCGGGAGATAGTGTTTTGGAGTCGATAATTTGTGAAAAGGCAAGGCAGTTGCATGCGGATCTCGTAAAGAAAATGCCTGGAATGAGTGCAGTGACTTTCAAGCTGGTCCTAGTGCCAGTAAAAGACAAAAAAGGGAAGTAACCCCAGATAGGCCTTGATACCTGAAGTCCTTATGGAATGGGATTCCCCTTCCAAACAATAACCTCTCCTCCCTCTTCCCTCCTCGCCATCTTCCATACGCCAACAAGAGTCTTCAATAAAGGTAAAAGTGATGTTAAATGTTCATTTATCCATTTCATTATTCATTTGTATTTTTTTTATTCTCAACAAGTCAGCCGTCTCCCACCGAGGCAGGGTGACCCAAAAAGAAAAAAAATCCCCAAAAAGAAAATACTTTCACCATCATTCAACACTTTCACCACACTCATACATAATCACTGTCTTTGCAGAGGCGCTCAGATACGACAGCTGAGAAATAGTCCCTCCCAACTGTCACTATCCCAGACCCCTCCTTTAAATTGCAGGCATTGTACTTCCCATTTCCAGGACTCAAGTCCAACTAAATCAATTAACTGGTTTCCCTGAATCCCTAAACAAAATGTTACCCTGCTCACACTCCAACAGCTCGTCAGGTCCCAAAAACCATTCGTCTCCATTCACTCCTATCTAACACGCTCACACATGCTTACTGGAAGTCCAAGCCCCTCGCCCACAAAACCTCTTTTACCCCCTCCCTCCAACCTTTTCGAGGATGACCCCTACCCCGCCTTCCTTCCCCTACAGATTTATACGCTCTCCAAGTCATTCTACTTTGATCCATTCTCTCTAAATGACCAAACCACCTCAACAACCCCTCTTCAGCCCTTTGACAAATACTTTTAGTAACTCCACACCTTCTCCTAATTTCCACACTCCGAATTTTCTGCATAATATTTACACCACACATTGCCCTTAGACAGGACATCTCCACTGCCTCCAGCCGCCTACTCGCTGCCGCATTTACAACCCATGCTTCACACCCATATAAGAGTGTTGGTACCACTATACTTTCGTACATTCCCTTCTTTGCCTCCATGGATAAAGTTTTTTGTCTCCACAGATACCTCAACGCACCACTCACCTTTTTTCCTTCATCAGTTCTACGGTTAACCTCATCCTTCATAAACCCATCTGCTGACACGTCAACTCCCAAATATCTGAAAACATTTACTTCTTCCATAATCCCTCTCTCCAATGTGATATCCAATTTTTCTTTATTTAAATCGTTTGATACCCTCATCACCCTCTTATCTATGTTCACTTTCAACTTTCTACCTTTACACACCCTCCCAAACTCATCCACTAACCTTTGCAACTTTTCTTTAGAATCTCCCATAAGCACAGTATCATCAGCAAAAAGTAACTGTGTCAACTCCCATTTTGCATTTAATTCCCCATAATTTAATTCCACCCCTCTCCCCAACACCCTAGCATTTACTTCTTTTACAACCCCATCTATAAATATATTAACCATGGTGACATTACACATCCCTGTCTAAGACCTACTTTTACCGGGAAGTAATCTCCCTCTCTCCTACACACCCTAACCTTGAGCCTCACTATCCTCATAAAAACTCTTTACAGCCTTCAGTAACTTACTACCTATTCCATACACTTGCAACATTTGCCACATTGCTCCCCTATCCACTCTATCATATGGCCTTTTTTAAATCCATAAATGCAATGAAAACTTCTCTACTTTTATCTAAATATTGTACTGTTCACATATATGCTTCACTGTAAACACTTGATCTACACGTCCCCTACCCACTCTAAAGCCTCCTTGCTCATCTGCAATCCTACTCTCTGTCTTACCTCTAATTCTTTCAATAATAACCCTGCCATACACTTTACCTGGTATACTCGGTAAACTTATTCCCCTATAATTCTTACAATCTCTTTTATCCCCCTTCCCTTTATATAAAGGAACTATACATGCTCTCTGCCAATCCCTAGGTACCTTCCCCTCTTTCATACATTTATTAAACAAAAATACCAACCACTCCAACACTATATCCTCCCCTGCTTTTAACATTTCTGTCATGATCCCGTCAGTTCCAGCTGCTTTACCCCTTTTCATTCTACGTAATGCCTCACGCACCTCCCCCACACTCGCATCCTGCTCCTCTTCACTCCTAAACGATGTTGTACCTCCCTGGCCAGTGCATGAAATTACCGCCTCCCTTTTTTCATCGACATTTAAAAGTTCCTCAATATATTCCCGCCATCTACCCAATACCTCCAGCTCCCCATCTACTAACTCCCCTACTCTATTTTTAACTGACAAATCCATTTGTTTCCTAGGCTTTCTTACCTTGTTTATCTCACTCCAAAATTTGTTCTTGTTTTCAGCAAAATTTCTTGACAGAGCCTCTCCCACTCTTTCATCTGCTCTCCTTTTGCACTCAACACTCTCTTCACCTTTCTTTTACTCTCCATATACAGTGGACCCCCGAGTTTCGTAAAAACTTCACTCCTGAAGTCTGCTCAAGTGCCATTACCGAACGAATTTACTCCCTTAAGGAAAAATTTCACGTAGGTTAGTCTATTTCAGACCCCCAAAAATACACTTCCACAAGAACTTACAAAATTATACTTACATAATTGCACGATTTCCGGGGTATTCGTTAACCAAGGGTCCACTGTACTCTGCTCTTCTATTAACACTTCTGTTTTGTAAAAACCTCTCATAAGCTACCTTTTTCTCTTTTATCACACCCTTTATTTCTTCATTCCACCACTCACTCCTCTTTCCTCCTGCACCCACCCTCCTATAGCCACAAACTTCTGCCCCACATTCTAATACTGCATTTTTAAAACTATCCCAACTCTCTTCAACCCCCCCCCCACTACTACTTGCACTAGCCCACCTTTCTGCTAATAGTTGCTTATATCTCACCCTAACTTCCTCCTCCCTTAGTTTATACACTTTTGCCTCTCTCTTACTTACCGTTTCCATTTTCTTTTTGTCCCATCTACCTTTTACTCTAACTGTAGCAATTTGTATTTATTTCTCATTATTTTCTGTATGTAAAACTATAGTTATTCTCTATAAAATGTATTTTATGTTAATATTTTTGGGTGTCTGGAACGGATTAAATGTACATTATTTCTTATGGGAAATATTGCTTCAGTTTTCGTACAATTCGGTTTTCGTCAGACTTTCTGGAACGAATTAATCACGAAAACCAAGGTTCCACTGTACTCTGATAATTATACTTGTGTACCTGTACCTAAATATACTTACACACTATGCTGGCATGCAGGTACTTATACATTAAAATCACTAAGAGTCTCTACTCTTGAAGACGCCTTATTAATAATCTCTTGGGCGCATTAAATGTCGTATATTACACTAATATAGACATTTCCATTAATCCATCTGTGATATTTTTTTTTCAAAATTATATAAGAAACACATTACATAACACACAAACATGATACATACACCCACAGTATAAAAACTGACATAAATATGAGATGTGTTTACCAAGCAGTTTGTAGGAGTGTCGGAAGAATTACGTTTTCTCTAGTCAAACACCAGTTACTGGGGGATAACTGTAGAAAAATATTCCTTTCGTATGCCTTCTGTCTATAACTATTCACGACCCTTGTGGGTTTAGCACTTCTTTTTTATTACGATTATAATAAGTGGAATAAAAATCTCCCCCGTAAGCCATGCGTGTTGTAAAAATCAAATAAAATGCTGGGAACAATGGGCTAGTAACCCCCTTTCCCGTGTAGTTTACTAAAAAGAAAAAGAAGAAAACCGTCAAAGTGCGATGTTTGAATGTGCGTAGATGTTGTGCAAATGATAAGAAAGAAGATTGTGGATGTATGAATGAGAAGAAGCTGGATGTCCTGGCTTTAAGTGAAACAAAGCTGAAGGGGGTAGGAGAATTTCAGTGGGGAGAAATAAATGGGATTAGGTTAGGGGTTTCAAATGTTGTGTGGGGTTCTTTCGTAGATTGGGTAATGAACAGACGAGATTGGGATGGTAAACAAATAGAGTTAGAGCTAAAGAAGGAGTAGCAATAATTTTGAAGGATAAGTTTTGTGGGCGAGGGGCTTGGACTTCCAGCAAGCATGTGTGAGCGTGTTAGATAGGAATGAATGGGAGACGAATGGTTTTTGGGACATGACGATCTGTTGGAGTGTGAGCAGGGTAACATTTTGTGAAGGGATTCAGGGAAACCAGTTAATTGATTTAGTTGGACTTGAGTCCTGGAAATGGGAAGTACAATGCCTGCACTTTAAAGGAGGGGTCTGGGATAGTGACAGCTGGGAGGGACTATTCTCAGCTGTCGTATCTGAGCGTCTCTGCAAAGACAGTGATTATGTATGAGTGTGGTGAAAGTGTTGAATGATGATGAAAGTATTTTCTTTTTGGGGATTTTCTTTCTTTTTGGGTCACCCTGCCTCGGTGGGAGACGGCCGACTTGTTGGAAAAAAAAAAAGTTATGGCAGGAAAAGAGGGAATATATATGTATAAATTCAAGGATTATATGGAATAAAATAAGAGTTGGATGTGTGAAGTGGGTTATAGTAAGTGTTCATGTACCTGGAGAAGAGAGAAGTGTAGAGGAGAGAGAGAGATTTTGGGAAATGTTGAGTGAGTGCATGGGGAGTTTTGAACCAAGTGAGAGAGTATATAAATACAGTGGTACCTCGACTTATGATGGTCCCCAAACTCACCCTTTTATGTAAGTTTATTTTTTTAAATGCTTTTGTAAGTGTAATTTTGGGGGTCTAAAAGGACTAGTCTATTTTACAACATTTCTTAAGGAGATAAATTTGTTTGGTAATGGCACTTGAACAGCATTCTGGAATGAAAAAATATCGTAAGTCGAGGTACCACTGTACAGTGGTACCTCGAGTTACGATGGTCCCCAAAATCGCCCTTTTATGTAAGTTTATTTTTTTAAATGCTTTTGTAAGTATATTTTTGGGGGTGTAAAAGGACTAGTCTATTTTACATTATTCCTTATGGGGATAAATTCGTTTGGTAATGGCACTTGAACAGCATTCTCGAACGAAAAAATATCGTAACTCGAGGTACCACTGTATATATGCTATATAAATAAATATGCTATTTGTATCACTCCCTACGAAAGCAAAAGACTCGGCAGACGATGCAGCATCCCCCCCCAATGAAAAGCAGGGGTGCCACTAGCACATTGAGAGAAACACAATAAGTGGCAGGGGCCCAAGACTGTTCAGCTGCCTCCCAGCATACATAAGGGGGATTACCAATAGACCCCTGGCTGTCTTCAAGCAGGCTATGGACAGGCACCTAAAGTCGGTACCTGACCAGTCGGGCTGTGGTTCATACGTTGGACTGCGTGTGGCCAGCAGTAACAGCCTGGTTGATCAGGCCCTGATCCACCATGAGGCCTGGTCACAGACCGGGCCGCGAGGGCATTGACCCCCGGATCTCTCTCCAGGTAAACTCCAGGTAGTAGATTGGTAGACAGCAACCGCCCAGGGAGATATACTACCGTCCTGCCAAGTGAGTGTAAAACAAAAGCCTGTAATTGTTTTACGTGATGGTAGGATTGCAGGTGTCTTTTTTCTGTCTAATAAACATGGAAGATTTCAGGTTCGTCTTGCTACTTCTACTTACACTTAGGTCACACTACACATGCATTTACAAGCATATATATACACACACTCCTCTGGGTTTTCTTCTATTTTCTTGCTATTCTTGTTCTTGTTTATTTCCTCTTACAGTGGACCCCCGAGTTACGAACACCCCGGAAATCGTACAATTATGTAAGTATAATATTGTAAGTGCTTTTGTAAGTGTATTTTTTTGGGTCTGAAATGGACTAACCTATGGGTTTTCCTTTCTTTCTTTTCTTTTGCCTTGTATTTGTCCTTCATTTTTTTATTTTTTTTTTTCGCCTTTCCTCCCTCTGTGTTCTCGTCCCACCCTTGCGGGCCGCTAGCCTCATTGCAGTGCTCCCTTCCTAGAATATGACTGTCTCCACTACTACTATTACTACTACTACCACTTCCACTACTTACTCCATTATTTCCCCACTCTCTTGTACCCTCCCCTGTCTGCCTGCCTATAAATACCCCTTCCTCCGTCTCTGTGTGTTAGTGTGACTTTGTAAATGGTCCAAGTCGGGCCGAAACGTCGTCGTAAGCTCCTCCCTTTTATATGTGCGGGTTGTGTGTGTATTGTTCCAGTCACGGTATTGTGCCTTTTTTGTTACTTGACATTATTTCTTAAGGGAGTAAATTCGTTCAGTAATGGCACTTGAGCAGGCTTCTGGAATGAATTTTGTTCGTTACTCGGGGGTCCACTGTATCTCCATGGGGAAGTAGAACCGAATTCTTCCTCCGTAAGCCATGCATGTCGTAAGAGGCGACTAAAATGCCAGGAGCAAGGGTTAGTAACCCCTTCTCCTGTATACATTACTAAAGTTAAAAAGATAAACTTTTGTTTTTCTTTTTGAGTCACCCTACCTCTGTGGGATACGGCTGGTTTGTTGAAAGACGAATAATTTGTGTTTATAATTCAAACATTTTTTCAGGTGGCCAGTATACAGTGGAACTACAAAGCAACGGATGATGTTGTGAAAGTTGAGGTCTGGGATGTTGTTGATAAAGGGAAGAAAAAGAAAAAAGTAAGTTATTTATTTTCTCATAGTGTAATCTTGAATTTCTTTGTAGAGATGTATTTCCTCTAGTGAGTTTCTAATTTAACCCTTTACCAGGCCAGGTGTGCCTCATATTTGATTCTGCCATAGAGGGTATTTAAGAGGCGCCTAAAATAAATAAACTTGACAAATGAACACAAATAAATATGTCTTAGAATTGCTTATATTATCAGAATATAGGTTGCAAATGTTGCAGTGTCTCAAATTTGATGTGTGGCCTGGTAAAGGGTTTTAATCCTTAAACAGTTTATGATCTCGATCTTTTTCTAGGTGGCAAACTGTTTATGACATACTCATATTGAATGTGGTATGATGTATTTTGTGGTTATCAAGTGTCTTTATTGGCATAGTGACAGACACAGAGTGAGGACGAAATAAATGCTATTTTAGGCATTGAAGAAGGCACTGAAATTGAATAATTCTTTAGCAGCCAGTATACTTCTGAAATGTTTACACTGTGTGTGTAGGGAAGGGGGGTATTTTCTGACAAGGTAAGCAAGACGAAGTTGGACTTTTCAGTATCTCATGAGACATTCTTGGAGCATCACGCAGACTATTAAGAGAAAAATCTAACAGTACAATCCTAGTAGGGAAAATTAATAAAATGATGAACAAGAGAAATATACAGAACATGAGATTGAAATTCCAAGTGGTAGGAAGAAAAATAGCTAGGCAAAGAAAATATGTGGCAGACAGCCTTTCATGTCATTGTGCAAAGAAGCATACACAAATAACAAAAAAAGGCACAATACCGTGACTGGAACAATACACACACAACCCGCACATATAAAAGGGCCGAAACGTCGTCGTAAGCTCCTCCCTTTTATATGTGCGGGTTGTGTAAGCATACACAACATTATTTAAGTTTTATTACTACAGTCATCCCTTGGTTTTCAATTGTAATCCGTTCCAGATGGATCAGCTAAAACCAAAATCGGTGAAAACCAAAACTATTTTCCCCATAAGAAATAATGGAAATTCAATTAATCCGTTCCAGAAACCCAGAAGTTTGGAAAAAAAAAAATTGGGTGGCCTTAAAGATAGATTTACATGCACAAATGAATGAACTCTATGTGGCACTTACCTTTATTGAAGACTGATGTTGCTGGAAGGAAGAGAGGGAGGAGGGGAGAGGGAAGAGACACTATTTTTTGGAAGGTGAATCCCCTTCCATAAGGAATTCAGGTACCAAGTCCTTATCCGGGGTCACTTCCCTGCATGCCTGCTACACTCCCTCCCTGCCTGCTACACTCCCTCCCTGCCTGCTACACTCCCTCCCTGCCTGCTACACTCCCTCCCTGCCTGCTACACTCCCTGCATACATGCTACACTCCCTGCATACATGCTACACTCCCTGCATACATGCTACACTCCCTGCATACATGCTACACTCCCTGCATACATGCTACACTCCCTGCATACATGCTACACTCCCTGCATACATGCTACACTCCCTGCATACATGCTACACTCCCTGCATACATGTTACACTCCCTGCATACATGCTACACTCCCTGCATACATGCTACACTCCCTGCATGCATGCTACATTCCCTGCATGCATGATACACTCCCTGCATGCATGCTACACTCCCTGCATGCATGCTACACTCCCTGCATGTCTGCTACACTTAAACTCCATCGTGTTTCTCACTTTCTTTACCAAAGGACTGGCACTAGGAGCTTTCTTTGGGCCCATGGTAGCTTATTCAGTAGTCACACACAATAATCAAGGGCCAAAAACAATGAATTGTTAATAAATGTTTTGTAGGATCTCCTGGGGTGATGTTCACTCAAGCATAAACAATGCTAGACTGCGTTACAATGTGCGTGGGGGTGCATGGGTGGCGGGCCTACGGCCTTTGTATGTGTGCGGCACTAGTGGACAGGTCCCATACGATCGTTGAAAACTGAGACAATTTTTCTGGGAAAAAAGTCAGCTAAAACCAAAATCGGTGAAAACTGAGACAATTGAAAACCAAAGGATGACTGTAGTGTGTATCTTTACTTTTAGTTTGAAATTAGTAGTGAAAATGAGGAAGGAGATGAACATGAGATAAATGAAGAGAGTCCCAATGTCAGAATACAGTAGAACCTCGACTTACGAGTGCCCTAACATACAAGTTTTTTGAGTTACGAGCCATCGCTCGGTCGATTTTTTGCTCTGAGTTACGAGCCAAAATCCGAGTTACGAGCGAGCTTCAGATCGCTGTCACTAGTTAGTGCAGCAAATGCCACAGCATCCACTCACCAGTGCACGTGTTTACTTTGCCGTGGAAGCATTTCTCTTGTGTTGTGCTTGTGTTTTGTACAGTTATTTTGCCAAATTTCTTTTTTCTAACCATGGGTCCTAAGAAAGTAAGTGCAAAGGACAGTGCTGAGAAGAAAAAGAGGATGATGTCCATTGAATTAAAGCATGAAATCATAGATAAACACAAGCGAGGTGTGCGTGTTGTGGACTTGGCCAGGCAGTACCAGCGTAGTACTTCTACGATATGTACGATACTAAAGCAGAAAGAGTCGATAAAGGCTATAGCACCAGCCAAGGGCATTACAATAATTTCTAAGCTGCGGACCTCTGTCCATGAAAAGATGGAGAAGCTTCTGTTGATGTGGTTGACGGAGAAGCAGCTCGCAGGAGATACCGTGACTGAGGGTATCCTCTGCGAGAAGGCACGAATGATTTGAATAATATTAGTATTTGTCATTATTTTTCTTGTTTTGAAAATTCTTATTATCCACCCTGTGATTTTTCCTGGCTTTTGCAGCATTTGCCTTATTGTTTTCTCTCAATGATAGATCAGCTAATACAGCCTCTCTTCACTTAACAGAGTTCTGTTCCTAAGACCACATTGGTAAACAAATTTGTCTCTTAAGTGAGGAGCATACTAATATGGTAGTGGGTTTGTGTCAACCATCTTTGATATTGTTTTAATGTCACCTTTGCACCATTTATAACATTTCTGATATATTTTTAAATGTTTATACAGTAGTGTACTGTGTATTCTATAAAAACAAGAAATTAGTTTAATTAGTGAATATAAATTCAGGTAGCTTAATAGTATAAGTATCAATACTCAGAAGCATTTAGAGTATCATATGTCAGAGAGCATCGTAGTCCATCATCATAACAGTCGTAAAATGAGAGGCTGTATTGTACCCAATTCTTTCACATAATCCTTTTGTTCTTTTAGTTGGTTTTCTTGTGTTTTGTTTAGAATATTCCTTTTGAGTTCATTTTTTTCATATCCTAGCAACTCGAATTTGTCACCAGTGAACACTGGAAGACTTTGTTTATATTCTCCTGCAAATTTTCATGTCATATATTTGATGAATGGAACAGAATAAAATAGCTCATGAAGAAATGAGCTAGTTTATTGTACAATATGTTTTTTTTTTTTTTTTTTCCAACAAGTCGGCCGTCTCCCATCGAGGCAGGGTGACCCAAAAAGAAAGAAAATCCCAAAAAAGAAAATACTTTCATCATCATTCAACACTATCACCACACACATACATAATCACTGTCTTTGCAGAGGAGCTCAGATACGACAGCTGAGAATTGTCCCTCCCAGCTGTCACTATCCCAGACCCCTCCTTTAAAGTGCAGGCATTGTACTTCCCATTTCCAGGACTCAAGTCCAACTAAATCAATTAACTGGTTTCCCTGAATCCCTTCACACAATGTTACCCTGCTCACACTCCAACAGATCGTCATGTCCCAAAAATCATTCGTCTCCATTCACTCCTATCTAACACGCTCACACATGCTTGCTGGAAGTCCAAGCCCTTCGCCCACAATACCTCCTTTACCCCTTCCCTCCAACCTTTTCTAGAACGACCCCTACCCCGCCTTCCTTCCCCTACAGATTTATACGCTCTCCAAGTCATTCTACTTTGATCCATTCTCTCTAAATGACCAAACCACCTCAACAACCCTTCTTCAGCCCTCTGACAAATACTTTTAGTAACTCCACACCTTCTCCTAATTTCCACATTCCGTATTTTCTGCATAATATTTACACCACACATTGCCCTTAGACAGGACATCTCGACTGCCTCCAGCCTTCTCCTCGCTGCAGCATTTGCAACCCATGCTTCACACCCATATAAGAGTGTTGGTACCACTATACTTTCGTACATTCCCTTCTTTGCCCCCATGGATAACGTTTTTTGTCTCCACAGATACCTCAACGCACCACTCACCTTTTTTCCTTCATCAATTCTATGGTTAACCTCATCCTTCATAAACCCATCCGCTGACACGTCAACTCCCAAATATCTGAAAACATTTACTTCTTCCATAATCCCTCTCTCCAATGTGATATCCAATTTTTCTTTATTTAAATCATTTGATACCCTCATCACCTTACTCTTATCTATGTTCACTTTTAACTTTCTACCTTTACACACTCTCCCAAACTCGTCCACTAACCTTTGCAACTTTTCTTTAGAATCTCCCATAAGCACAGTATCATCAGCAAAAAGTAACTGTGTCAACTCCCATTTTGCATTTAATTCTCCAAAATTTAATCCCACCCTCTCCCCAACACCCTAGCATTTACTTCTTTACAACCCCATCTATAAATATATTAAACAACCATGGTGACATTACACATCCCTGTCTAAGACCTACTTTTACCGGGAAGTAATCTCCCTCTCTCCTACACACCCTAACCTGAGCCTCACTATCCTCATAAAAACTCTTTACAGCCTTCAGTAACTTACCTATTTCATACACTTGCAACATTTGCCACATTGCTCCCCTATCCACTCTATCATATGCCTTTTCTAAATCCATAAATGCAATAAAAACTTCTCTACCTTTATCTAAATACTGTTCACATATATGCTTCACTGTAAACACTTGATCTACACATCCCCTACCCACTCTAAAGCCTCCTTGCTCATCTGCAATCCTACTCTCTGTCTTACCTCTAATTCTTTCAATAATAACCCTGCCATACACTTTACCTGGTATACTCAGTAAACTTATTCCCCTATAATTTTTACACTCTCTTTTATCCCCCTTCCCTTTATATAAAGGAACTATACATGCTCTCTGCCAATCCCTAGGTACCTTCCCTCTTTCATACATTTATTAAACAAAAATACCAACCACTCCAGCACTATATCCCCCCCCTGCTTTTACAATATGTTTATCTTTGAAAAAATTAGTAATGCTTTCTGATAACTTCTCCATGGTTTTCAAACTCATGTTTTTTCTTTCTTGATAAAACAGTCATTTGAAAGGATTTTTTTTTTAACACGTCCGCCTTTTCCCACCGAGGCAGGGTGACCCAAAAAGAAAGAAAAAACTTTCATCACTCATACATAATCACTGTCTTTGCAGAGGTGCTCAGATACAACAGTTTAGATGTCCCTCCAAACTGCTAATATCCCAAACCCCTCCTTTAAAGTGCAGGCATTGTACTTCCCATTTCCAGGACTCGAGTCCGGCTAACTGGTTTCCCTGAATCCCTTCACAAACTGTTACCCTGCTCTCCAACAGCTCGTCAGGTCCCAAAAACCATTCATCTCCATTCACTCCTATCTAACACACTAATGCACGCTTGCTGGAAGTCCAAGCCCCTCACCCACAAAACCTCCTTTACCCCCCTCCCTCCAACCTTTTCAAGGATGACCCCTACCCTTCCTGCCTTTCCCTACAGATTTATATGCTCTCCAAGTCATTCTACTTTGTTCCATTCTCTCTAAATGACCAAACCACCTCGACAGCCCCTCTTCAGCCCTCTGACTAATACTTTTAGTAACTCCACACCTCCTAATTTCCACACTATAAATTCTCTGCATAATATTTACACCACACATTGCCCTTAGACATGATATCTCCACTGCCTCCAGCCTCCTCCTCGCTGCAGCATTTACAACCCATATAAGAGTGTTGGTACAACTATACTCTCGAACATTCCCTTCTTTGCATCCATGGATAACGTTTTTTTTTTTTGTTCATCTCCACAGATACCTTTTCCCTTAACCCTTTGGGGGTCGACAGGCCTTCTCAGGAAAGTGTTCCTGGGGTCGAAATTTTTTTGGAAAAAAAAAAATTAATTTTTTCTTACGAAATGATAGAGAATCTTTTTCCGATCATAACGCTACCAAAATTATGAAATTTGATCGAAAACTAACGGAATTATGCTTTCGCGAAGTTAGCGGCAGCCATGACACTTACGCATCGGCGATTTTGCCCACTTTGAGCCCTATTTTCGACAAATTCCAATGTGTCAGTCTCCTAAAATTATGGCTATTTCGCTAGATCTCCATTTCGTCTATCGATTGCGTACATGAAACCGCCTATTTACCAATTTCATCTACCCAAAATAGTGGTCAGAAAATGGAAATTTTCCAATTTCACACAAATTTCAAACGATGCAAATTTCAAAATAGGGTCCAGAGTAAACAAGGCAGACATTCCTGGCACTAAAATAACATGTTCTCTGTTCATTAGTCACGTCTCCAGGCCCCTGTTCCTTTACTTTTGCTTTTCATTTTGAATTTTTATTCTCACAAAAAATAGAAGATTTACTGCTATGTATATAACTGCATCATTGTAAAAATGGTATAAATAATATCAGAGCACTTGTGCATGAATATAAGACTCGCCAGTGTATGTGTATTGGAGGCATGGTGTGATTTGTTTACTCTTGAACATCTTCAAAAATCGAACATTTTCACTACTTTGAGCTCAATTTCAAGGTACTTGTCATTGTCATACCAATCAAAATCATCTCTATTTCTGTAATATATCTTCCATTCTATCAAATGAGACCAAGAAAACGAGAATACATCAATAAAAACTATACGAAAATCGACTGCAAAGTCGCTGTTTTAATCGAAAAAAACGGTCAGAGTTTTTTTTCACTCATTATGCAGTGTGTACTGCAGGATTTTTTTTATACTGCGCACACTGACCACACAGACCCATTCTTTCATATGTATGCCTACCAGACGTTTTCTGCTTAAATTGAGGCTGCTAGAATTTTGGCGTACTAGTACGGCACCAACCCCTGCTCGTAAAACGTACTAGTACGGCACCGACCCCCAAAGGGTTAATTATTCTATGGTTAACCTCATCCTTCATAAACCCATCCGCTGAAAAGTCAACTCCCAAATACATATCTGAAAACATTCACTTCTTCCATACTCCTTCCCTCCAATGTGATATCCAATTTTCTTTATCTAAATCGTTTGATACCCTCATAACTTTACTCTTATCTATGTTCACTTTCAACTTTCTACCTTTACACCTTTACTGCAGTGAGTATAAAAGGAAGCAGCATGATTAATTATATATTACTGTAATTTTTGTGACTTTGTAAAAGTTTTTTCTCTTTACAGATTTAGTGTTAAAGCATCCACAGAATTTGAAGTTAAATGTTAGTATGGACTGGCATAGTACTCCTCACAGTTTTGTACATTATCTCTAGTTAAGTATATCACAAGTTTAGTTTTTACCTGCAAGACGTCTTTACAAATTTCTTTAATTTCACTTATCTTTCAGATTGATGGATTGAAACTAGATAACACCAATCTGGAATTTGAAGAGCCAGCCCTGGATGCTGAGTTCCTTGATGTGTACAAAGGGACTAATGGTGTTATACTCATGTTGGATATGACAAAAAATTGGTATGTTAGTAAATCTAAATTTGTGTAATTCCTCTTTGCTCAAGAGCACCAATACTCAGTTTTAGGCCAATACCATCAAAAGTAACTGATATCCACTTGATACTGGCACTGATGTCAATTCCGATGCTACCAAAATTAGTCGATACCAGTTCCAATACGTACTTTGGAACACCCCTAATTTTGTATATGGTTGTTTGGTCCATGTGTGTTGTACTGATAATGTTTGGGTAACACTTGGTCAAGGATTTTTCCAAACATTGTCTATTTATCAGTTAGGTAAGTGCTCTTATACTGAAAATAAAATTTATGACCATGTTACATCTAATATTTTTCCCCAGGACATTTGAATATGTACGTCGGGAGATTCTCAACATCCCAACACACATCCCGGTATTGGTTCTTGCAAATCACCGTGACATGGGCCACCATCGAGTTGTTTCAGAGGATGATGTTCGCTTCTTTATCGAAGCTTTGGAAAGGTTCCATCAGAGTTTATTCTGTTTTCAGTACTGTACATTTTTTTATAAAAAAGTTGTCATCATACAAGGTGTTATGTTTTAGAGCAATGTGTGCAATGAATATTATGCAGATAATTTGGAGCAATAGAAGTTAGAAGCCAGTGTGAGGTTACTGAAGGAGGGGTTGTTGAAGTAGTTTAGGCTTTCAGAGAGGATGGAGCAGCACAGGATGACTAAGAGGGTGTATAAATCTGGGATGGAAGGGATTTTGAGTGCTAAGGGCTTGAGCATCCAGTAGGTTTGCATGCATATACGTATTAGATATCTTGACATGCTGTTGGAGTGTGAGCAAGGGATTCAGGGAAACTAGTTAATTAGTCAAGTCCTGGAGGTGGGATGTACAGTCCCTGCACCCTGAGGGAGCAGTGTAGATGTTATGGTTTGGGGAGTCAAGGATTTAGGCATGTTGCAGTTAAGAGCATCATTTGATTTGTGATGTTAGTACACTAATGGCCTCTTTCAAGGCAGGCAAAAGTGCTGACCTGGAGAATGTATACAGAGAACCTTCATGGCACACAAGTATTATAAAGCACCTAAATTACTGGAAACAATTGAAGTTCCTTGATTTGTATTCCCTGGAATGCAGGCAATAAAGATACATAATACAGTGGTACCCCGACTTACGATATTTTTTCATTCCAGAATGCTGTTCAAGTGCCATTACCAAACGAATTTATCTCCATAAGAAATGATGTAAAATAGACTAGTCCTTTTAGACCCCCAAAATTACACTTACAAAAGCATTTAAAAAAATCAACTTACATAAAAGGGTGTGTTTGGGGACCATCGTAAGTCGGGGTACCACTGTAATATACACTTGGAAAAGCCTAGAGAAATTAGTACCAAATTTGCACACAAAAATCACTCCCTTATGTATGCTGGGAGGTAGTTGAACAGTCTTGGTCCCCTGACACTTAATGTTAATGTGTTTTCTCTTAGTGTACTCGTGGTGCCCTTGCTTTTCATTGGGGAAATGTTAAATCTCCTGTCGAGTCTTTTGCTTTCGTAGGGAGTGATTTTGTGTGAATTTGGTACTAATTCCTCTAGATTTTCCAAGTGTATATATCATGTACTTTCTTGCCTGCATTCCAGGGAATACAAATCAAGGAACTTCAATCGATTGAAGTTCCTTGATTTGTATTCCCTGGAATGCAGGCAAAAAAGATACATGATAATATACACTTGGAAAATTCTAGAGGAATTAGTACCAAATTTGCACACAAAAATCACTCCCTACGAAAGCAAAAGACTCGACAGGAGATTTAACATTTCCCCAATGAAAAGCAAGGGCACCACGAGTACACTAAGAGAGAACACATTAAGTGTCAGGGGCCCAAGACTGTTCAACTGCCTCCCAGCATACATAAGGGGGATTACCAATAGACTCCTGGCTGTCTTCAAGAAGGTGCTGGACAGGCACCTAAAGTCAGTACCTGATCAGCCGGGCTGTGGTTCGTACGTCGGTTTACGTGCGGCCAGTAGTAACAGCCTGGTTAATCAGTCCCTGATGCACCGCGAGGCCTGGTTATAGACTGGGCCGCGGGGGTGTTCATCCCCGAAACCTTCTCCAGGTATACTCTAGGTAATACTCCTAGGAAGACAGCTTCTGAATGCCTGCCTTGATGGGAGATAACCGGTGTGTTGAGAATATAATGGTAACCTATGAAAATGCAACTTTCTGCATATGATAGCTCAAGTAATAGATAATGCAGCTTCATGATTGTCTAATCTTTGCAACCTCAACATGTGCACCTCTGGTGACCCATAACACATCTGATCAGTTCTCCTGTTCATTCCCTATATTGGCCAACATGTCTGGTGTGACTTTTCTGATGCCATCATTCATTCTAATAAGAGTATTTTAATGTCAGCTCTTTGTATCTGGAAAATATAATCCTTCATAAACCCTTACAAGAAGAAATCTTAAAATGATAGCTGGGAAGTGTGGGAGTCAAGACTAATCCATCTGCTAGGGAAATTCATGTTACGATTTTTTTTTTTTTTCATCAAGTCGGCCGTCTCCCACCGAGGCAGGGTGACCCAAAAAGAAAGAAAATCCCCAAAATGAAATTACTTTCATCATTCAACACTTTCACCTCACTCATACATAATCGCTGTCTTTGCAGAGGCGCTCGGATACGACAGTTTAGAATAGTCCCTCCAAACTGTCACTATCCCAGACCCCTCCTTTAAAGTGCAGGCATTGTACTTCCCATTTCCAATACTCAAGTCTGGCTAAATCTCTAATAACTGGTTTCCCTGAATCCCTTCACTAAATATTACCCTGCTCACACTCCAACAGCTCATCAGGTCCCAAAAACCATTCGTCTCCATTCACTCCTATCTAACACACTCACACACGCTTGCTGGAAGTCAAAGCCCCTTGCCCACAAAACCTCCTTTACCCCCTCCCTCCAACCTTTTCAAGGACGACCCCTACCCCTCTTTCCTTTCCCTACAGATTTATACGCTCTCCAAGTCATTCTACTTTGATCCATTCTTTCTAAATGACCAAACCACCTCAACAACCCCTCTTCAGCCCTCTGACTAATACTTTTAGTAACTCCACACCTCCTAATTTCTACACTCCAAATTTTCTGCATAATATTTACACCACACATTGCCCTTAGACAGGACATCTCCACTGCCTCCAGCTTCACACCCATATAAGAATGTTGGTACAACTATACTTTCGTACATTCCCTTCTTTGCCTCCATGGATAACGTTTTTTGTCTCCACAGATACCTCAACGCACCACGCACTTTTTTTCTTCATCATTTCTATGGTTAACCTCATCCTTCATAAACCCATCTGCTGACAAGTCAACTCCCAAATATCTGAAAACATTCACTTCTTCCATAATTCCTCTCTCTAATGTGATATCCAATTTCTCTATATTTAAATTGTTTGATACCCTCATCACCTTACTATTATCTCTGTTCACTTTCAACTTTCTACCTTTACACACCCTCCCAAACTCGTCCACTAACCTTTGCAACTTTTCTTTAGAATCTCCCATAAGCACAGTATCATCGGCAAAAAATAACTGTGTCAACTCCCATTTTGCATTTGATTCCCCATAATTTAATCCCACCCCTCTCCCCAACACCCTAGCATTTACTTCTTTTATAACCCCATCTATAAATATATTAAACAACCATGGTGACATTACACATCCCTGTCTAAGACCTACTTTTACCGGGAAGTAATCTCCCTCTCTCCTACACACCCTAACCTGAGCCTCACTATGTATCCTCATAAAAACTCTTTACAGCCTTCAGTAACCTACTACCTATTCCATACACTTGCAATATTTGCCACATTGCTCCCCTATCCACTCTATCACATGCCTTTTCTAAATCCATAAATGCAATGAAAACTTCCCTACCTTTATCTAAATACTGTTCACATACATGCTTCAATGTAAACACTTGATCTACACATCTTCTACCCACTCTAAAGCCTCCTTGCTCATCTGCAATCCTACTCTCTGTCTTACCTCTAATTCTTTCAATAATAACCTTACCGTACACTTTACCTGGTATACTCAGTAAACTTCTTCTTTCAACACGTCGGCCGTTTCCCACCGAGGCAGTGTGGCCCAAAAGGAAAAACGAAAGTTTCTCCTTTTACATTTAGTAATATATACAGGAGAAGGGGTTACTAGCCCCTTGCTCCCGGCATTTTAGTCACCTCTTACGACACACATGGCTTACGGAGGAAGAATTTTGTTCCACTTCCCCATGGAGAGAGGAAATAAGAACGAGAACTAGTAAGAAAATGGAAGAAAACCCAGAGGGGTGTGTATATACAGTGGTACCTCGACTTACGATGGTCCCCAAACTCACCGTTTTATGTAAGTTTATTTTTTTAAATGCTTTTGTAAGTGTAATTTTGGGGGTCTAAAAGGACTAGTCTATTTTACATCATTTCTTATGGAGATAAATTCGTTTGGTAATAGCACTTGAACAGCATTCTGGAATGAAAAAATATCGTAAGTCGGGGTACCACTGTATATGCTTGTACATGTGTAGCGTGACCTAAGTGTAAGTATAAGTAGCAAGATGTATCTGAAATCTTGCATGTTTATGAGACAGAAAAAAGACACCAGCAATCCTACCATCATGTAAAACAGTTACAGGCTTTCGTTTTACACTCACTTGGCAAGATGGTAGTACCTCCCTGGGCGGTTGCTGTCTACCAACTTACTACCTAGGACTCAGTAAACTTATTCCCCTATAAATGTATGTTCAAATGTACAGCCCTATAACCTAAATCATTACATGTATTGAGTAAGAAATAGAATTAATCTGCTTGAAATGCCTAGGCATACCTGAAATGCCTAGGCATGCTAGTGGCCATCTTTGTAATCAAAATGTACAGTGGACCCCCGAGTTTTGGTCACCTCAAAACTCGAACAATTATGTAAGTGTATTATTGTAAGTGCTTTTGTAAGTGTATTTTTGGGGTCTGAAATGGACTAACCTACTTTACATTATTCCTCAAGGGAGCAAATTCGTTCGGTAATGGCACTTGAGCAGCCTTCTGGAACGAATTATGACCGAAACTCGGGTGTCCACTGTAATGTAAACCAAACATTGTAAGCTTTACAAGAAATAAAAATTTTAATTTTTATTTTTAATTTTAAAAAGAGAGCAAATGAGAGAATGGGTGAGATGTTATCAACAAATTTTATTGAAAATAAGAAAAAGTTTTGGAGTGAGATTAATAAGTTGATGAAGCCTAGGGAACGAATAGATTTGACAGTTAAAAGTTATTAAATGGAGAGTTAGATGAATCAGGAAGATGGAGGGAATATTTTGAGGAATTGCTAAATGTTGATGAAGATAGGGAAGCTGTGATTTCGTGTATAGGGAAAGGAGGAATAACATCTTGTAGGAGTGAGGAGGAGCGAGCTGTGAGTGTGGGAAAAGTTTGTGAGGCAGTGGGTAGAATGAAAGGGGGTAAGGCAGCTGGGATTGATGGGATAAAGATAGAAATGTTAAAAGCAGATGGGGATATAATTCTGGAGTGGTTGGTGCTTTTATTTAATAAATGTATGGAAGAAGGTAAGGTACCTAGAGATTGGCAGAGAGCATGCATAGTTTCTTTGTATAAAGGTAAAGGGGACAAAAGAGAGTGCAAACATTATTGGGGAATAAGTGTGTTGAGTATACCAAGTAAAGTGTATGGTAGAGTTATTATTGAAAGAATTAAGAGTAAGACGGAGAGCAGGATAGCAGATGAACAAGGAGGCGATAGGAAGGGTAGGGGGTGTGTAGACCAAGTGTTTGCAGTGAAACATAGGTGAACAGTATTTAGATAAGGGTAAAGAGGTTTTTGTGGCATTTATGGATTTGGAAAAGGCACGTAGGGTGGATAGGGGGGCAGTGTGGCAGATGTTGCAAATGTATGGAATAGGAGGTAGGTTATTGAAAGCAGTGAAGTCTTTGCGAGGATAGTGAGGCTCGGGTTAGAGTATGTAGGAGAGAGGAAGATTATTTCCCATTAAAAGTAAGTCTTAAACAGGGATGTGTGATGTCACCATGGTTGTTCAACATACAGTGGACCCTCCCTTTTTGTGAGGCTCTGTTTTCATGATTTTCAGTTATCGTCGCCTTTTTTTGTCAAAATATAGGCTCTGTTTTCGTGACTTGACTCCGTTTTCGTCGGTCGTACGGAGCACGTCAAGAAATTAGAGAAAGTGCAAAGGTTTGTAACAAGACTAGTGCCAGAGCTAATGGGATTGTCCCACAAAGAAAGGTTAAGGGAACTCGGCATGACGACACTGGAGGACAGGAGGGTCAGGGAAGACATGATAACGATTTATAAAATACTGTGAGGAATTGACAAGGTGGACAAAGGCAGGATGTTCCAGAGATGGGACACAGAAACAAGGGGTCACAGTTGGAAGTTGAAGACTCAGATGAGTCAAAGAGATGTTAGGAAGTATTTCTTCAGTCACAGAGTTGTCAGGAAGTGGAATAGCCTAGAAAGGGATGTAGTGGCGGCAGGAACCATACATAGTTTTAAGATGAGGTTTGATAAAGCTCATGGAGCAGGAAGAGAGAGGACCTAGTAGCAAACAGTGAAGAGATGGGGCCAGGAGCTATGAATCGACCCCTGCAACCACAAATAGGTGAGTACAGGCATTCTGATTGTGTTGCTTTGTTTCTCGGCACACACCAGATAGGGTACTTCCCCACACCAGCCAGGGTACTTCCCCACACACCAGCCAGGGTACTTCCCCACACACAGCCAGGTCCCACACCAGCAGGGTACTTCCCACACACACCAGCCAGGGTACTTCCCCACACACACCAGCCAGGGTACTTCCCCACACACACCAGCCAGGGTACTTCCCCACACCAGCCAGGGTACTTCCCCACACACCAGCCAGGGTACTTCCCCACACACACCAGCCAGGGTACTTCCCCACACACACCAGCCAGGGTACTTCCCCACACACACCAGCCAGGGTACTTCCCCACACCCACCAGCCAGGGTACTTCCCCACACACACCAGCCAGGGTACTTCCCCACACACACACCAGCCAGGGTACTTCCCCACACACACCAGCCAGGGTACTTCCCCACACACACCAGCCAGGGTACTTCCCCACACACACCAGCCAGGGCACAGTACTTCCCCACACACACACCAGCCAGAGTACTTCCCCACACACACCAGGCCAGGGTACTTCCCCACACACCAGCCAGGGTACTTCCCCACACACCAGCCAGAGTACTTCCCCATACCAGCCAAGGTACTTCCCCCACACAAACCAGCCAGGGTACTTCCCCACACACACCTGACAACCCTATGCCTGTTGTGTAATCTATTGTGGCATTGGGGAACTCCATGGGGTTGGTACCTTGGTACTTAGTCTTAATGGAAGGGGATTTCCCTTCCAAACAATAATCAGTCCTCCCTCTTCCCTCCTCCCTGTCTTCCATACACCAACAAGAGTCTTAAATAAAGGTAAGTGTCATGTTAAATGTTCATTTATACATGTTATTTGTGCTTTATATTTATTTGTCATTCTTTTCTGTATGTAAATCTATATTTAATCTCTAAAAAAATAATTTTTTGTTAATACTTTTGGGTGTCTGGAATGGATTAATTGGATTTACATTATTTCTTATGGAGAAAATGGTTTCAGTTTTCGTTAATTTCACATTTCATCAGACTCTCTGGAACGGATTAACCCTTTGACTGTCGGAGGCCCCATTCTGAAACTGTCATTCTGTCACAAAATTTTGGAAAAAAAAAGATATTTTTTTTAAATGATAGAGAATCTTTTCCCAATGGTAATGACACCAAAAGTACGAAATTTGATAGAAAACTTACGGAATTACGCTCTCGCGAAATTAGCGATGTCGGCGACATGTACGCATCAGCGATTTCGCCGACTTTGTGCCCTATTTTCGGCCAATTCCATTGTTACAGTCGACCAAACTCATAGCTATTTCTTTAGAACTCCATTTGTTCTATCGATTGAGTACAAGAAACCACCAATTTACCAATTTCAACTACCCAATAAAGTGGTCAGAAATTGGCAATTTGGCCAATTTCATGCAAAATAAAAAAGATGTCAATTTCAAAATAGGGTCCAGAATAAACAATGCAGACATTCCTGGCACTAAAATAAGATTTTCTCTGTTCATTAGTCTCGTCTTTAGGCCCCTCTTATATTACTCTTTCTTTCTATTTTGATTTTTTATTCACACAAAAAATATAAGATTTACTGTTATGCAGACTACTGCATTATTGTAAAAATGGTATAAATATTATCAGTTCACTTGTGTAAGAATATTAGACTCACCAGTTGATGTGTATTGGTGTGATTTGTGTACTCTTGAACCTTGGCAAAAATTGAACATTTCCACTACTTTGAGCTCAATTTCAAGGTTATTTTCATCATGAAACTAATCAAAATCATTTCTATTTCTGTAATATGTTTTCAATTCTATCAAATGAGACCAAGAAAATGAGAATACAACCATAAATACTATATGAAAATACACCTCAAAGTCGGCGTTTTAATCCAAAAACACGGTCGGAGTTTTTTTTTTCTCATGCACTGCGTGCTGCAGGATTTTTTTTATACAGCGCACACTGACCACACAGACCCATTCTCTCATATGTGGGCCTACCAGCTTTCTCCCGATTGATTTGAAGCCGCTAGAATTTTTGAGTAGATATACGTCCAAAACACTGGCTTGTAAGACGTATATATACGTATACGACCGAAACAGTCAAAGGGTTAATCACAAAAAGGAAAGGTCCACTGTATTTATAGATGGAGTTGTAAGAGAAGTGAATGCTCGGGTGTTGGCAAGAGGTGTGGGATTAAAAGATAAAGAATCTAACACAAAGTGGGAGTTGTCACAGTTGTTCTTTACTAATGACACTGTGCTTTTGGGAGATTCTGAAGAGAAGTTGCAGAGGTTGGTGGAGGAGTTTGGTAGGGTATGAAAAAGAAGGAAATTAAAAGTGAATAGTATAGGAAAGAGTAAGCTGATGAGGATAACAAACAATTTAGGTAACAAAAGACGATATCAGATTGGAGGGAGAGAGTATTGAAGAGGTGAATGTATTCAGATTTTTGGGAATAGATATATCAGCAGATGGGTCTATGAAAGATGAGGTGAATCATAGAATTGACGAGGGGAAAAAGGCGAGTGGTGCATTGAGGAGTCTTTGGAGACAAAGAACTTTGTCCATGGAAGCAAAGAGGGGAATGTATGAGAGTATAGTTATACCAACGCTCTTATATGGGTGCGAAGCATGGGTGGTGAATGTTGCAACAAGGAGAAGGCTGGAGGCAGTGGAGATGTCATGTCTTAGGGCAATGTGTGGTGTGAATATAATGCAGAGAATTCATAGTTTGGAAATTAGGAGGTGTAGGATTACCAAAACTATTATCTAGAGGGCTGTGGAGGGGTTGTTGAGGTGGTTCGGACATGTAGAGAAGATGGAACAAAATAGAATGACTTTGAGAGTGTGTAATCTGTAGTGAAGGGAAGGTGGGGTAGAGGTCGGCCTAGGAAAGGTTGGAGGGAGGGGATAAAGGAGGTTTTGTGTGCCAGGGTTTTGGATTTCCAGCAAGCATGCGTGAGCGTATTAGATAGGAGTGAATGGAGACGAATGGTTTTTTAGGACTTGACGTGCTGTTGGAGTGTGAGCAGGGTAATATTTGTGAAGGGATTCAGAGAAACCAGCAGGCCGGACTTGAGTTCTGGAGATGGGAAGTACAGTGTCTGCACTCTGAAGGAGGGGTGTTAATGTTGCAGTTTTATAACTAGTGTAAGCATGCCTCTGGCAAGACAGTGATGGAGTGAATGATGGTGAAAGTTTTTCTTTTTAGGACCACCCTACCTTGGTGGGAAACAGCCGATGTGTTAATAAATAATAATAATAATAATAATTTTGAAATCACATTTGAACTTTGATGAATAGAAGTCTCAATAATGTGGCAAGAAAATCTCTCAACTTGCTATGCCTTAAGATTAGCTGGTGGTGCATTTGTTTTTTTAATACTGACATTGCTGTAAATTTCTTGTCGTATTTTATCTATTATCATCCCTAGATATTTTTCTCATTCTTATATTAAGATTTTATGACAGTTATTCTCATGTGGCATATGTGTCCTTTCATCTGTCTCCATCACTTATTATTTTGCACTACCTAAATTTTTGATGTTTTAAATCATTTTAATTTCTTACGCAAATAACCCGCATATAGGAGAGAGGAGCTTATGACGATGTTTCAGTCCGACTTGGACCATTTATTCAGTTATAACATTTCTTTGATGGGGGCCCTGAGGCTTACTAGGAACATAACCCATATTCTCTCCTAAATCTCAGTAGGATCTGTATTCCACTCTTGCACTCATTGTAGGCTTCCCACCTCCATTTATACTGGCCATTGCCCTCAAATACATTTGTGTTAACACCCATACTTCTCGACAGATACCTCTGCTGCCAATGTCTCATTTTCTCTAGGTTTCTTAGGACCCTGAGCCCATTGTCAGGATTTGTGACTTCTTTCTGCTCTTTTGGAATCCAAATTGGGTTTGTTGTTCATTCTGCTTGGCTCACTGACTGTGATCACCATGTGACCTGTTTTGTCTGCTTCTGTTCAGGCTGAATTGCCTCATTCATGAGTGTGATTGCCTATTTGTGATTATCCATTCGTAATTACAGGAGTAGAGCTATGGATGGTGGTGTCCCATCTTTAATATTTAATTAATTGTAAGGTTCTTCACAAGCACAGTGGTAGAACACTGGAGTGATTTACAAGAGGTAGTAAGCGCTACAGCACTGGGAACTTCATAAAATTTTATGATAAATACTAAAGATCGGACACCATGAGCTTAGCCCTGCTTCTGTAGCTACAAATAGGTAATTACTTCTTCACCTCAGGTTCAAGACTTGGTCCCTCACGATGCACCTGAGCCTTTTGGGGTGTCCGGCAGCTTTGGGTTACTTTTCCAGGCCAAACATCTGCTACTGGCCCTGTGGATGCATGGTGTCTCCTGCACTGGGTCATCAGTATGACTACTACTGAGGTAAGGCCTGTTTTTTATGACTGGATTACTCCTTCATGTGGTTAATAAGTTCTCCAGAGCTCTGACCTCATGAACCCAATCCTCCTATTGCTTCAGATTTTAGCTATGGGTCCTCTGGGCTTATTCATCAGGAATATCATTGATTCACAGTCAGGTTCACATGGTAGTGATCTACTGGTTTCTCATTTTATGCCCTTCCATGAGTAACATTTGCATGTTAGAATCTATGGTCTTGTGCTTGATCCTGGCAGAATCTTTGTGGGTCTACACTAGGATCATGCCAGGGGTGACTATTTTGTGGTGTTTCCCAGTCAGCTGGCCTAAGAACGAAAAATCATACTCATCTACAGGCTGTTGGTAGAAACTATCCTAATTGTTCTGCTTGATTTGCCCAGATCTGACTTCATAAAATTTCTTTTTCTGGTGGGCCTCAGTGAGGCTCATACTAACTGTCAGAGCATCTGAGCCTGCATGACCAGATCTACATACATAGGGTCGATCAAGTCTCCCATCTGAGTCGTTGCCCTGTGCCCTCAGTAGGGTGCATCTTCCCAGTACAGGTTGACCACCACTAATCTGGCATCATGATGTAGGGTGCTGGATTACTGATTTTGCTGGATTACAGAGTGGTTAAGTTAGAATACACTTAACCCTTTCACTGCTGGGACCCCTGATTCTAAACTCTCGCTGTGTCAAAAAATATTCGAAAAAAAAAATTATTTTTTCTTACCAAAATCTTAAGAATATTTTTGTGAGTGTTTTAAAACAAAACAAAACAAAACAAAAAATTGCGATCAGAACTTACTGAGATATAGAGGCATGAAGTTGACAAAGTGAACCGCTTACGGCAACATCAGCAACTGCTGCTCACTTGGTAATATTATTTTTACTTTTATTCTATTTTTCTTTTATTTTTTAATATTTTAATTTTTCAAGTAACTTTTGTGGCCTGTGAGACCAATATAATTTATAATGCATTTAATGTGTAATGTATATCCACTCATTGTATGCAACAAAATAACCACACAAATATTATCATCATTACAATGTTTACAAACCTTTTTACACAAACCAACAATAAAACAAGTTGTTTATTACTATTGTTCTATAATATATATACACATGTATAGTCACTGGACAGGTTCCTAGAACTGCTACAGCTTGTGGAAGGTGGTTGTGTGCTGGTGGCCTTTGTTGTTGATGTGCTGAGAGCGAGGTGGCTGGTGTCACAATGATGCATTACAAAGTCACCACCACCCATTATCCACACCATCTTTCCCAACACGCATGCTGTCTTCCCCACCACCCACTTGGAAATAAGTCACTTTGTCTTACTTTTTTGGGTTATCCTAGGTTGTTGGTCGTCTGTGTCGTCCTCTCTTCCTTCCTTCCTCTCTTCCTTCCTTCCTCTCTTCCTTCCTTCCTCTCTTCCTTCCTTCCTTCCTTTCTCTCATCTCTTCCTTTCTTTCTTTCTTTCTCTTTCTTTCTCTTTCTTTCTTTCTCTTTCTTTCTCTTTCTTTCTTTCTCTCTTTCTTTCTTCCTTCTGGTATCCTGGGCATTGCTTTCGGTCACAAACTCCTCAAAACCATGAAATTTATCTTCACTGACACTTCCATCTTCCATCCGGGGAGTCAGATATTTCTTACCGCTAGGCATGCTGAACAAGGACTACTGAAATGGCGTTCCCACAATGCACCACTGGCTCCCCGATTTTTTCTATACTGCGCACACTGATCACGCAGACCCATTTTCTCACATGCATACCTACCAGCTTTCTCCCGCTAGATTTGAAGCCACTAGAATTTTGGTGTAGTATTACGGGACCAAAACTGGCTTGCAAGCCGTAATATTACAGTGAAAGGGTTAACTTAATGGCGATATTTACTCATCAGTGATTTCGCCCACTTTATGCCCTATTTTTGACCCATTCCATTGTTCCAGTCTTCCAAACTCGTAGCTATTTTGGTAATATTCCTTTTATTCTGTCAATTGAGTACAAGAAACTGCCCATTTACCTATTTCAACTACCCAATAAAGTGGTCAGAAATCAGTAATTTGGCCAATTTCACACAATGCCAGTTTCAAAATAGGGTCCAGAAGAAACAATGTAGATATTCCTAGCACTAAAATAACATTTTCTCTGTTCATTAGTCATGTCTCCAGGTCACTCTTTTATTACGCTTGCATTCCATTTTGAATTTTTATTCACACAAAAAAAATAGAAGATTTACTGTTATGCAGCCTACTGCATTATTGTAATAATTGTATAAATAATGTCAACCCATTCATGGGTGCATAATAAACTAGCCAGTTGGACACGTATTCGA
>WNWK01017421.1:22500-42483 GCA_009830355.1 Cherax destructor | reverse complement strand
GTTAGTCACCCAGGATAACACAGGGTAGGTAGGGTTAGTCACCCAGGATAACACAGGGTAGGTAGGGTTAGTCACCCAGGATAACACAGGGTAGGTAGGGTTAGTCACCCAGGATAACCCAGGGTAGGTAGGGTTAGTCACCCAGGATAACACAGGGTAGGTAGGGTTAGTCCCAGGAAACACAGGGTAGGTAGGTTAGTCACCCAGATAACACAGGGTAGGTAGGGTTAGTCACCCAGGATAACACAGGGTAGGTAGGGTTAGTCACCCAGGATAACACAGGGTAGGTAGGGTTAGTCACCCAGGATAACACAGGGTAGGTAGGGTTAGTCACCCAGGATAACCCAGGGTAGGTAGGGTTAGTCACCCAGGATAACACAGGGTAGGTAGGGTTAGTCACCCAGGATAACACAGGGTAGGTAGGGTTAGTCACCCAGGATAACACAGGGTAGGTAGGGTTAGTCACCCAGGATAACACAGGGTAGGTAGGGTTAGTCACCCAGGTTAACCCAGGGTAGGTAGGGTTAGTCACCCAGGATAACCCAAGAAAGTCAGTGGGTCATCGACGGACTGTGTTTTATTTCCATTGTGGTCCTTCAATCTTGTCCCCCAGGATGCCGCCCACACCAGTCCACTAACACCCAGGTACCTAATTGCTAGGTGAACGGGGAAAGCAGGGCTGGGGATCGAACCACGGGCACTCAGCGTGTGAGGCGAGAGCGTTGTCTACCAGGCCACGGGATAATGCTGCAAACGAGCAGCGTTATTATTGCCACTACACTATCAGTGATTCACCGCCTTTTGAACTACCAAGCGACACTATCGCATAAAAACTACCTCCCCCGTGGCCACCACAGAACCAGGAAACAAACCATGGTACGGGTGGGGATTGAACTCGCGGCAAGAGAGTCATAAAACTCCAGGCCAGTGCGTAAACCACTGGGCCAGCTGGCTACAATATATATCATCTAACAACGTATATACCTAGTTGGGTGAATCTTATTGCAGCCAGCTGGCCCAGTGGTTACACGCTGGCCTGGAGGTTTATGACTCTCTTGCCGCGAGTTTGATCCCCACCCACACCATGGTTTGTCTGCAATCATGTACTCAAGTATTTGTATTCACCAATTTGTGGTTGCAGGGGTCGAGTCATAGCTCCTGGCCCCGCCTCTTCACTGATCGCTACTTCCTAACATTACGGCTTCGTGAACGGGAAACAACCTCAACTATTACCCAACATCCTAAATATTCCTTGGGTTGAATAGCCCAATCACGATTGATTGATGTGTCAACTGCTCTACCAAAATAAGCATTAAAATATACTCTCTGTATGTATACTGAGAGAGATACACACTAGTCTTGGTATATACCATCTCGTAGGCTGTTTAATGAGGTTTAAAGCCTATCAACTACACGATGGTCATTAAGGCTGAACATCACCTGTCAAGGATTTGTCAGTAATTTATATATATATATATATATATATATATATATATATATATATATATATATATATATATATATATATATATATATATATATACCAAGAGACATATAAACTACAAACAAATATGTATTGAGTTAGAAGCTATAGGTATGATTGATGGGGTGACCTGCAAGTTGTACGAGAAACTGACCTGCGTGGTATGTGTGACCTGCATGGTGAGTGTGGGTGTGTGACCTGCATGGTGAGTGTGGGTGTGTGACCTGCATGGTGAGTGTGGGTGTGTGACCTGCATGGTGAGTGTGGGTGTGTGACCTGCATGGTGAGTGTGGGTGTGTGACCTGCATGGTGAGTGTGGGTGTGTGACCTGCATGGTGAGTGTGGGTGTGTGACCTGCATGGTGAGTGTGGGTGTGTGACCTGCATGGTGAGTGTGGGTGTGTGACCTGCATGGTGAGTGTGGGTGTGTGACCTGCATAGTGAGTGTGGGTGTGTGACCTGCATAATGAGTGTGGGTGTGTGACCTGCATGGTGAGTGTGGGTGTGTGACCTGCATGGTGAGTGTGGGTGTGTGACCTGCATGGTGAGTGTGGGTGTGTGACCTGCATGGTGAGTGTGGGTGTGTGACCTGCATGGTGAGTGTGGGTGTGTGACCTGCATGGTGAGTGTGGGTGTGTGACCTGCATGGTGAGTGTGGGTGTGTGACCTGCATGGTGAGTGTGGGTGTGTGACCTGCATGGTGAGTGTGGGTGTGTGACCTGCATGGTGAGTGTGGGTGTGTGACCTGCATAGTGAGTGTGGGTGTGTGACCTGCATAATGAGTGTGGGTGTGTGACCTGCATGGTGAGTGTGGGTGTGTGACCTGCATGGTGAGTGTGGGTGTGTGACCTGAATGGTGAGTGTGGGTGTGTGACCTGCATGGTGAGTGTGGGTGTGTGACCTGCATGGTGAGTGTGGGTGTGTGACCTGCATAGTGAGTGTGGGTGTGTGACCTGCATTGAGAGTGTGGGTGTGTGACCTGCATGGTGAGTGTGGGTGTGTGACCTGCATGGTGAGTGTGGGTGTGTGACCTGCATGGTGAGTGTGGGTGTGTGACCTGCATGGTGAGTGTGGGTGTGTGACCTGCATAGTGAGTGTGGGTGTGTGACCTGCATGGTGAGTGTGGGTGTGTGACCTGCATGGTGAGTGTGGGTGTGTGACCTACATGGGGTGTGACTGAGCTGCATGGAGTGTGACTGACCTGCATGAAGTGTGATTGACCTGCATCGGATATGACTGACCTGCATGGAGTGTGACTGACCTGCATGGGGTGTGACTGACCTGCATGGAGTGTGACTGACCTGCATGAGGTGTGACTGACCTGCATGGAGTGTGACTGACCTGCATGAGGTGTGATTGACCTGCATCGGGTATGACTGACCTGCATGGAGTGTGACTGACCTGCATGGGGTGTGACTGACCTGCATGAGGTGTGACTGACCTGCATGGGGTGTGACTGACCTGCATGGAGTGTGACTGACCTGCATGGAGTGTAACTGACCTGCATGGAGTGTGACTGACCTGCATGGAGTGTAACTGACCTGCATGGGGTGTGACTGACCTGCATGAGGTGTGATTGACCTGCATGGGGTGTCACTGACCTGCATGGAGTGTGACTGACCTGCATGAGGTGTGATTGACCTGCATGGGGTGTCACTGACCTGCATGGGGGGTCACTGACCTGCATGTGGTGTGACTGACCTGCATGGGGTGTGACTGACCTGCATGGAGTGTGACTGACCTGCATGGGGTGTGACTGACCTGCATGGAGTGAGACTGACCTGCATGGAGTGTAACTGACCTGCATGGAGTGTGACTGACCTGCATGAGGTGTGATTGACCTGCATGGGGTGTCACTGACCTGCATGGGGTGTGTACACAATAGCGCAGGTCGGGGCGGCCAAGAACAGGCTCAGCAGGCTGTAACACATCCCAATTCTCTCCATTTTGACCAGACCTGTAGTAATAACGGAAATGACAGTAATAATAATAATAATAATAATAATAATAATAATAATAATAATAATAATAATAATAATTACACACACACACACACACACACACACACACACACACACACACACACACACACACACACACAAAATGCAAAAGCTAGAGGATCAGGCACACGTAACAGGAAAGGCACTGCAATGGATCAGATAATACCTGACAGGGAGGCAACAACGAGTCATGGTACGTGACGAGGTGTCAGAGTGGGCACCTGTGACGAGTGGGGTTCCACAAGGGTCAGTCCTGGGACCGGTACTGTTTTTGGTATATGTGAATGACATAACGGAAGGGATAGACTCAGAAGTGTCCCTGTTTGTAGATGATGTGAAGTTAATGAGAAGAATTAAATCAGTCGAGGATCAGGCAGGACTACAAAGAGACCTGGACAGGCTACAAGCCTGGTCCAGTAACTGGCTCCTTGAATTTAACCTTGCCAAATGTAAAGTCATGAAGATCGGGGAAGGGCAAAGAAGACCGCAGACAGAGTATAGTCTAGGTGGCCAAATACTGCAAACCTCACTCAAAGAAAAAGATCTTGGGGTGAGTATAATACCGAGCACATCTCCTGAGGCACACATCAATCAGATAACTGCTGAAGCATACGGGCGGCTGGCAAACCTAAGAATAGCGTTCCGATACCTCACTAAGGAATCGTTCAAGACTCTGTACACCATATACGTCAGGCCCATACTGGAGTATGCAGCACCAGTTTGGAACCCACACCTGGTCAAGCACGTAAAGAAACTAGAGAAAGTGCAAAGGTTTGCAACAAGACTAGTCCCAGAGCTAAGGGGATTGTCCTACGAAGAAAGGTTAAGGGAAATCGGCCTGACGACACTAGAGGACAGGAGGGTTAGGGGAGACATGATAACGACATATAAAATACTGCGAGGAATAGATAAGGTGGACAGAGACAAGATGTTCCAGAGAGGGGACACAGAAACAAGGGGTCACAATTGGAAGTTGAAGACTCCTATGTGTCAAAGAGATGTTAGGAAGTATTTCTTCAGTCATAGAGTTGTCAGGAAGTGGAATAGCCTAGAAAAATGACGTAGTGGAGGCAGGAACCACACATAGTTTTAAGACTAGGTTTGATAAAGCTCATGGAGCAGGGAGAGAGAGGACCTAGTAGCAATCAGTGAAGAGGCGGGGCCAGGAGCTATGGCTCGACCCCTTCAACCACAAATAGGTGAGTATACACACACACACACACACACACACACACACACACACACTCACACACACACACACACACACACACACGTCACCTTCAACTGACATTCACATTCAACAGTCAACTTAATTAATAATTTTCGATATTATTCCTGTAATTTAATTATAAAACCCGGCCAGAAGTAATATTATTATTTTACTGAGGAGAGAACCGGGGTAATAATGTGTGTTTGTGTACTCACCTAGTTGTACTCACCTAGTTGTGGTTGCAGTGGTCGAGTCATAGCTCCTGGCCCCGCCTTTTCACTGGATGCTACTGGGTCACTCTCCCTGCGCCATGAGCTGTATCATACCTCATTTTAAAGCTATGTATGGAGCCTGCCTCCACTACATCACTTCCTAAACTATTCCACTTCCCGACCACTCTGTGATTGAAGAAATATTTCCTAACATCTCTGTGATTCATCTGAGTCTTCAACTTCCAACTGTGTCCCCTTGTTGCTGTGTCCCATCTCTGGAACATTCTGTCTTTGTCAACCTTGTCAATTCCTCTCAGTATTTTATATGTTGTTATCATTTTTTCCCTTTCTCTCCTGTCCTCCAGTGTCGTCAGGTCGATTTCCCTTAACCTCTCCTCGTAGGACATACCCCTTAACTCCGGGACTAGTCTTGTTGCAAACCTTTGTACTTTAGTTTCTTTATGTGCTTGGCTAGGTGTGGGTTCCAAACTGGTGCTGCATACTCCAGTATGGGCCTTACGTACACAGTGTACAGGGTCCTGAATGATTCCTTATTAAGATGTCGGAATGATGTTCTTAGGTTTGCTAGGCGCCCGTATGCTGCAGCAGTTATTTGCTTGATGTGCGCCTCAGGAGATGTGCCCGGTGTTATACTCACCCCAAGATCCTTTTCCTTAAGTGAGGTTTGTAGGCTCTGGCCCCCTAAACTATACTCCGTCTGTGGTCTTCTTTGCCCTTCCCCAATTTTCATGACTTTGCACTTGGTGGGGTTGAATTCCAGGAGCCAGTTGGTGGACCAGGCTTGCAGCCTGTCCAGATCCCTCTGTAGTTCTGCCTGGTCTTCTTCTGATTGAATTCTTCTCTTCAACTTCACATCATCTGCAAACAGGGACACTTCGGAGTCTATTCCTTCCGTCTTGTCGTTCACAAATACCAGAAACAGCACTGGTCACAGGACTGACCCCTGTGGAACCCCGCTCGTCACCGGCGCTCACTCTGACACCTCGCCACGTACCATGACTCGCTGCTGTCTTCCTGACAGGTATTCCCTGATCCATTGTAGTGCCTTCCCTGTTACCCCTGCCTGGTCCTCCAACTTTTGCACTAATCTCTTGTGTGGAACTGTGTCAAACGCCTTCTTACAGTCCAAGAATATGCAAACTACCCACCCCTCTCTCTCTTGTCTTACTGCTGTCACCCTGTCGTAGAACTCCAGTAGGTTTGTGACACAGGATTTCCCGTCCCTGAAACCGTGTTGGCCGTCGTTGATAAGCTCATTCCTTTCTAGGTGCTCCACCACTCTTCTCCTGACTATCTTCTCCATGACCTTGCATACTATACATGTCAGTGACACTGGTCTGTAGTTTAGTGCTACGTTCCTGTCTCTTTTTTTAAAAATTGGAATTACATTTGCTGTCTTCCATACCTCAGGAAGTTGCCCTGTTTCGATAGATGTGTTGAAAATCGTTGTTAGGGGTACACATAGCTCCTCTGCTCCCTCTGTGTGTGTGTGTGAGTGTGTGTGTGAGTGTGATGTGTGAGTGTGTGTGAGTGTGATGTGTGTGAGTGTGTGTGTGCGTGTGTGTGTGTGTGTATGTGAGTGTGTGAGTGTGTGTATGTGTGAGTGTGTGTGTGTGTCCCTCTAGATAGGCTTAGACAGGCCTAAGTGATTACATTGTTTATGATACACTTTTCCCCCCTAAATTTACTCACGTTTCCTACTGCTATTATTATTATTATTATTATTATTATTATTATTATTATTATTATTATTATTATTATTATTATTATTATTATTATTATTATCATGAACGTCGCCCAACAATTTCAATATATCGAAACTTGACTATTTTCCTTGGTAAGTCTTTAATAAAAGTTTTAAAATGGAAGAATTATGGACTCAGATTCCTGACACAAAGTCACTTTATCAAGGGTGTGCCTTGATGCAGCTCCTGGGCCTTGATGCCGCTCCTGGGCCTTGATGCAGCTCCTGGGCCTTGATGCAGCTCCTGGGTCTTGATGCTGCTCCTGGGCCTTCATGATGCTCCTGGGCCTTGATGCCGCTCCTGGGCCTTGATGCAGCTACTGGGCCTTCATGCTGCTCCTGGGCCTTCATGCTGCTCCTGGGCCTTGATGCTGCTCCTGGGCCTTGATGCTGCTCCTGGGCCTTGATGCTGCTCCTGGGCCTTGATGCAGCTCCTAGGCCTTGATGCTGCTCCTGGGCCTTGATGCAGTTCCTGGGCCTTGATGCAGCTCCTGGGCCTTGATGCAGCTCCTGGGCCTTGATGCTGCTCCTGCGCCTTGATGCTGCTCCTGGCCCCTGATGCTGCTCCTGGGCCTTGATGCTGCTCCTGAGCCTTGATGCAGCTCCTGGGCCTTGATGCTGCTCCTGCGCCTTGATGCTTCTCCTGCGCCTTGATGCTGCTCCTGGGCCTTGATGCTGTTCCTGGGCCTTGATGCTGCTCCTGCGCCTTGATGCTGCTCTTGGGCCTTGATGCTGCTCCTGGGCCTTGATGCTCTCCTGGCCTTGATGCTGCTCCTGGGCCTTGATGCTGTCCTGGGCCTTAATGCTGCTCCTGGGCCTTGATGCATCCTGGGCCTAGAAGCTGCTCCTGGGCCTTGATGCTGCTCCTGGGCCTTGATGCTGCTCCTGGGCCTTGATGCTGCTCCTAGGCTCTTGAGGCTGCTCCTGGGCCTTAATGCTGCTCATGGGCCTTGATGCTGCTCCTGGGCCTTGATGCTCCTCCTGGGCCTTGATGCTGCTCCTGGGCCTTGATGCTGCTCCTGGGCCTTGTTATTGCTACTGGGCCTTGATGCTGCTTCTGGGCCTTGATGCTCTCCTAGGCCTTGATGCTGCTCCTGTGCTCTTGATGCTGCTCCTGGGCCTTGATGCTGCTCTTGTGCCTTGATGCTGCTCCTGGGCCTTGATGCTGCTCCTGGGCCTTGATGCTGCTCCTGGGCCTTGATGCTGCTCTTGTGTCTTGATGCTTCTCCTAAACCTTGATGCTGCTGCTGGGTTGTTGATGCTGCTCCTGGGCCTTGATGCTGCTGCTGGGCCTTGATGCTGCTCTAGGCCTTGATGCTGATCCTGGGCCTTGATGCTGCTCCTGGGTCTTGATGCTGCTCCTGGGCCTTGATGCTGCTCATGGGCCTTGATGCTGTTCCTGGGCTCTTGATTCTGCTCCTGGGCCTTGATGCTGTTCCTGGGCCTTGATGCTGCTCCTGGGCCTTGATGCTGCTCCTAGGCCTTGATGCTGCTCCTACCCCTTGATGCTGATCCTGGGCCATGACGCTGGTCCTAGGCCTTGATGCTGCTCCTGGGCCTTGATACTGCTCCTGGGCCTTGATGCTGCTCTTGGGCCTTGATGCTGCTCTTGGGCCTTGATGCTGCTCCTGGGCTCTTGATGCTGCTCCTGGGCCTTGATGCTGCTCCTGGGCCTTGATGCTGCTCCTAGGCCTTGATGCTGCTCCTGGGCCTTGATGCTGCTCCTGGGGGTTGATGCTGCTCCTGGGCCTAGAAGCTGCTCCTGGGCCTTGATGCTGCTCCTGTTCCTTGATGCTGCTCCTGGGCCTTAATGCCTCTCCTGGGCCTTGATGCTGCTCCTGGGCCTTGATGCTTCTCCTGGACCTTGATGCTGCTACTTGGCCTTGATGCTGCTTCTGAGCTCTTGATGCTCCTCCTGGGCTCTTGATGCTCCTCCTGGGCTCTTGATGCTGCTCCTGGGCTTTGATGCTGCTCCTGGGCCTTGATGCCTCTCCTGGACTTTTGATGATGCTCCTGTGCTCTTGATACTGATCCTGGTCTCTTGATGCTGCTACTGGTCCTTGATTCTGCCTCTGTGCTCTTGATGCAGCTCCTGGGCTCTTGATACTGCTCTTGTGCTTTTGATGCTGCTCATGGGCTCTTGATGATGCTCCTGGGATCTTGATGCTGCTCCTGGTCCTTGATTCTGCCCATGTGCTCTTGATGCTGCTCCTGGGCTCTTGATGCTGCTCCTGGGATCTTGATGATGATCCTGGGCTCTTGATGATGATCCTGGGCTCTTGATGCTGCTCCTGGTCTTTATGCTGCTCCCGGGCTCTTGATGCTGCTCCTGGTCCTTGATGCTGCTCCTGGGCCTTGATGCTGCTCCTGGGCTTTTGATGTTGCTCCTGGGCTTTTGATGCTGCTCCTGTGCTCTTGATGCTGCTCCTGGGCTCTTGATGCTGCTCCTGGGCTCTTGATGCTGCTCCTGGGCTCCTGATGCTGCTGCTGGGTTCTTGATGCTTCTCCTGGGCTCTTGATGCTGCTCCTGGGCTCTTGATGTTTCTCCTGGGCATTGATGCTGCTCCTGGGCTTTTGATGCTGCTCCTGGGCTTGTGATGCTGCTACTGTGCTCTTGATGCTGCTACTGGGATCTTGATGTTGCTCCTGGGCTCTTGATGTTGCTCTTGGGCTCTTGATGCTGCTCCTGGGCCCTTGATGCTGCTCCTTGGCTCTTGATGCTGCTCCTGGGCCTTGATTCTGCTCCTGGGCTCCTGATGGTGCTGCTGGGTTCTTGATTCTGCTCCTGGGCTCCTGATGCTGCTTTGTTCTTGATTCTGCTCAAGGGCTGCTGATGCTGCTGCAGGGTTCTTGATGCTGCTCCTTGGCTCTTGATGCTTCTCCTTGGCCTTGATGCTGCTTCTGGGCTCTTGATGCTGCTCTTGTGCCTTGATGCTGCTCCTGGTCCTTGATGCTGCTGCTGGGTTCTTGATTATGCTCCTGGATTCTTGATGCTGCTCCTGGGCCTTGATGCTGATGGGTTCTTGATGCTGCTCCTGGTCTCTTGATGCTGTTCCTGGGCCTTGATGTTGCTGCTGGGTTCTTGATGCTGCTCCTGGGCTCTTGATGCTTCTCCCTGGCCTTGATTCTGCTCCTGGGCTCTTGATGCTGCTCCTGGATCTTGATGCTGGTGCTGGGTTCTTGCTGCTGCTCCTGGGGTCTTGATGCTTCTCCTGGGCCTTGATTCTGCTCCTGGGCGCTTGATACTGCTCCTGGGTGCTTGATACTGCTCCTGGGCGTTGATGCTGTTTCTGGGCTCTTGATGCTGCTGCTGGGTTCTTGTACTGCTCCTGGGCTCTTGATGCTTCTGCTGGGCCTTGATTCTGCTCCTGGGCGTCTTGATGCTGCTCCTGAGCCTTGATGCTGCTTCATGGCTCTTGATGCTGCTCTTGTGCCTTGATGCTGCTCCTGGGCTTTGATGCTGCTGCTGGGTTCCTGATGCTGCTCCTGGGCTCTTGATGCTGCTCCTGGGCCTTGATTCTGCTCCTGGGCTCTTGATGCTGCTCCTGGGCCTTGATGCTGCTTCTGGGCTCTTGATGCTGCTTTTGTGCCTTGATGCTGCTCATGGGCCTTGATGCTGCTCCTGGGCCTTGATGCTGCTCCTGGGCCTTGATGCTGCTTCTAGGCTCTTGAAGCTGCTCTTGTGCCTTGATGCTACTCCTGGGCCTTGATGCTGCTGCTGGGTTGTTGATGCTGCTCCTGGGCCTTGATGCTGCTCCTGGGCCTTGATGCTGCTGCTGGGTTCTTGATGCTGCTCTTTGGCCTTGATGCTGCTCTTGGGCCTTGATGCTGCTGCTGGGTTCTTGATGCTGCTCTTGTGTCTTGATGCTGCTTCTGGGCTCTTGATGCTGCTTTTGTGCCTTGATGCGGCTCATGGGCCTTGATGCTTCTCCTGGGCCTTGATGCTGCTCCTGGGCCTTGATGCTGCTTCTAGGCTCTTGATGCTGCTCTTGTGCCTTGATGCTGATCCTGGTCCTTGATGCTGCTGCTGGGTTGTTGATGCTGCTCCTGGGCCTTGATGCTGCTCCTGGGCCTTGATGCTGCTGCTGGGTTCTTGATGCTGCTCCTGGGCTCTTGATGCTTCTCCTTGGCCTTGATGCTGCTGATGGGCCTTGATGCTGCTCTTGTGCCTTGATGCTGCTCCTATGCCTTGATGCTGCGCCTGGGCTCTTGATGCTGTTCCTTGGCCTTGATGCTGCTGCTGTGTTCTTGATGCTGCTCCTGGGCTCTTGATGCTGCTCCTGGGCCTTGATTCTGCTCCAGGTCTCTCGATGCTGCTCCTGGGCCTTGATGCTGCTTCTGGGCTCTTGATGCTGTTCTTGTGCCTTGATGCTGCTCCTGGGCCTTGATGCTGCTGCTGGGTTCTTGATGCTGCACCTGGGCTCTTGATGCTTCTCCTGGGCCTTGATTCTGCTCCTGGGCTCTTGATGCTGCACCTGGTCCTTGATGCTGCTTCTGGGCTCTTGATGCTGCTTTTGTGCCTTGATGCTGCTCATGGGCCTTGATGCTGCACCTGGGCCTTGATGCTGCTCAGCCTGTGCTGCCTTGCCTTGATGCTGCTGGGCTTGTGCTCTGCTGGGTTGTTGATGCTGCTCCTGGGCCTTGATGCTGCTCCTGGGCCTTGATGCTGCTGCTGGGTTCTTGATGCTGCTCCTGGGCCTTGATGCTGCTCCTGGGCCTTGATGCTGCTGCTGGGTTATTGATGCTGCTCCTGGGTCTTGATGCTGCTTCTGGGCTCTTTATGCTGATTTTGTGCCTTAATGCTGCTCCTGGGCCTTGATGCTGCTCCTGGGCCTTGATGCTGCTTCTAGGCTTTTGATGCTGCTCTTGTGCCTTGATGCTGCTCCTGGGCCTTGATGCTGCTTCTGGGCTCTTGATGCTGCTCTTGTGCCTTGATGCTGCTCCTGGGCCTTGATGCTGCTGGGTTCTTGATGCTGCTCCTGGGCTCTAGATGCTGCTCCTGGGCCTTGATGCTGCTTCTGGGCTCTTGATGCTGCTTTTGTGCCTTGATGCTGCTCATGGGCCTTGATGCTGCTGCTGGGTTGTTGATGCTGCTCATGGGCCTTGATGCTGCTCCTGGTCCTTGATGTTGCTGCTGGGTTCTTGATGCTGCTCCTGGGCCTTGATGCTGCTGCTGGGTTCTTGATGCTGCTCTTGTGCCTTGATGCTGTTGCTGGGCCTTGATGCTGCTGCTGGGTTCTTGATGCTGCTGCTGGGCCTTGATGCTGCTGCTGGGTTCTTGATGCTGCTCCTGGGCCTTGATGCTGCTGCTGGGCCTTGATGCTGCTGCTGGGTTCTTGATGCTGCTGCTGGGCCTTGATGCTGCTGCTGGGTTCTTGATGCCAGGACATGCAACTTCTCTTCCCTTGGCTCAAAGCGTCCTTAGAGATTAAAGATAAATCAATGGTAAGTCGTAAATAGTGATTATCCGTGATTAAACAGGGGAAAAATAGACAGAGACTCGAACCGTGGTGTGTGTGGCCAATAATAACAGTCAGATCAACCAGGCTGTTACTGTTAGCCGGACGTAAATTGACGTACGGCTAACGTAAATTAACGGTGCCTACTGGAAGACAACCAGGGGGTCTTGAAGACAACCAGGGGGTCTTGACAACCAGGGGGTCTTGAAGACAACCAGGGGGGTCTTGACGACAACCAGGGGGTCTTGAAGGCAGCCAGTGGTCTTGAAGTCAACCAGGGGTCTTGAAGACAACCAGGGGTCTTGAAGACAACCAGGGGTCTTGAAGACAGCCAGGATTCTTGATGCCAACCAGGGGTCTTGAAGACAACCAGAGGTCTTGAAGACAGCCAGGGTTCTTGATGACAACCAGGGGTCTTGAAGACAACCAGGGGTCTTGAAGACAACCAGGGGGTCTTGAAGGCCGCCAGTGGTCTTGAATACAACCAGGAGTCTTGAAGACAACCAGGTGTCTTGAAGACAGCCAGGGTTCTTGATGACAACCAGGGGTCTTGAAGACAACCAGGGGTCTTGAAGACAGCCAGGGTTCTTGATGACAACCAGGGGTCTTGAAGACAACCAGGGGGTCTTGGAGATAGCCAGGGTTCTTGATGACAACCAGGGGTCTTGAAGACAACCAGGGGGTCTTGAAGGCAGCCAGTGGTCTTGAAGACAAGCAGGGGTCTTGAAGACAACCAGGGGTCTTGAAGACAACCAGGGGTCTTGAAGACAGCCAGGGTTCTTGATGACAACCAGGGGTCTTGAAGACAACCAGGGGGTCTTGGAGATAGCCAGGGTTCTTGATGACAACCAGGGGTCTTGAAGACAGCTAGGGGGTCTTGGAGACAGCCAGGATTCTTGATGACAACCAGGGGTCTTGAAGACAACCAGGGGTCTTGAAGACAGCCAGGGTTCTTGATGACAACCAGGGGTCTTGAAGACAACCAGGGGTCTTGGAGACAGCCAGGGTTCTTGATGACAACCAGGGGTCTTGAAGGCAACCAGGGGGTCTTGGAGACAGCCAGGGTTCTTGATGACAACCAGGGGTCTTGAAGACAACCAGGGTGTCTTGGAGACAGCCAGGGTTCTTGATGACAACCAGGGGTCTTGAAGACAACCAGGGGTCTTGAAGACAGCCAGGGTTCTTGATGACAACCAGGGGTCTTGAAGACAACCAGGGGGTCTTGGAGACAGCCAAGGTTCTTGATGACAACCAGGGGTCTTGAAGACAACCAGGGGGTCTTGGAGACAGCCAGGGTTCTTGATGACAACCAGGGGACTTGAAGACAACCAGGGGGTCTTGGAGACAGCCTGGGTTCTTGATGACAAAAAGGAGTCTTGAAGACAGTCAGGGGTCTTGAAGACAGCCAGGAGTCTTGAAGACAACCAGGGGTTTTGAAGACAACCAGGGGTCTTGAAGACAACCAGGGGTCTTGAAGACAACCAGGGGGTCTTGAAGACAACCAGGGGGTCTTGAAGACAACCAGGGGGTCTTGAAGACAGCCAGGGGTCTTGAAGACAACCAGGGGTCTTGAAGACAACCAGGGGTCTTTTAGACAGCCAGGGTTCTTGATGACAACCAGGGGTCTTGAAGACAACCAGGGGTCTTGGAGACAGCCAGGGTTCTTGATGACAACCAGGGGTCTTGAAGACAACCAGGGGTCTTGAAGACAACCAGGGGGTCTTTTAGACAGCCAGGGTTCTTGATGACAACCAGGGGTCTTGAAGACAACCAGGGGTCTTGGAGACAGCCAGGGTTCTTGATGACAACCAGGGGTCTTGAAGACAGCCAGGGGTCTTGAAGACAGCCAGGGGTCTTGAAGACAACCAGGGGTCTTGAAGACAACCAGGGGTCTTGGAGACAGCCAGGGGTCTTGAAGACAACCAGGGGTCTTGAAGACAACCAGGGGTTTTGAAGACAACCAGGGGTCTTGAAGACAGCCAGGGGTCTTGAAGACAGCCAGGGTCTTGAAGACAATCAGGGGATCTTGAAGACAACCAGGGGATCTTGAAGACAACCAGGGGGTCTTGAATACAGCAAGGGATCTTGAAGACAGCTTGTGGTCTTGAAGGCAGCCAGTGGTCTTGAAGACAGCCAGGGCTCTTGAAAACAGCCAGGGGTCTTGGAGACAGCCAGGGGTCTTGAAGACAACCAGGGGTCTTGAAGACAGTAAGGGGTCTTGAAGACAACCAGGGGTCTTGAAGACAGCCAGGTGTCTTGGAGACAGCCAGGGTTTTTTTGAAGATAGCCAGGGGTCTTGAAGACAGCCAGGGGTCTTGAAGGCAGCCAGGGGTCTTGAAGACAGCCAGGGGTCTTGAAGACAACCAGGGGTCTTGGAGACAGCCAGGGGGTCTTAAAGACAGCCAGGGGTCTTGAAGACAGCCAGGGGTCTTGGAGACAGCCAGGGGGTCTTGAAGACAGCTAGGGGGTCTTGAAAACAGCCAGGGGTCTTGAAGACAGCCAGGGGTCTTGAAGACACTAAGGGGTCTTGAAGGCAGCCAGGGGTCTTGAAGACAGCCAGGGATCTTGAAGGCAGCCAGGGGTCTTGAAGACAGCCAGGGGTCTTGAAGACAGCCAGGGGTCTATTGGTAATCCCCTTTATGTATGCTGGTAGGCAGTTGAGCAGTCTTGGGCCCCTGACACTTATTGTGTTTTCTCAATGTAGTCGTGGCGCCCCTGCTATTCACTGGGGGGGGAATGGATGCTGTATACCGCCTGCCATGTGTAGACACACAATGTATACTTGCAGATCCAAACTTGTGTATATATCTATCCCTAGATATTTTCGTATATAAATACATTTCTCTATACACACTTCTGTGTAAATATACTCACCTATCGATGTTTATACTCAGAAATGCACATTTTTCTATGTATTTACACACATTTGTAAAGAGGCCATTGTGAAAAAAAACAGGTGAATTTCCAAGCGCTTTCGAGATTTCTCACATTATTAAAGACTTGTTTGATGGTGTGATGGTCATAATGTGACGGGTGTGATGTCATATATGAGGTGACATCTCAGCCTTATAAGCCTTCTGCTGTTCTATTATTGTGTACAGTTCCTTGATAATGTAAGAAATCACGAAATCGCTTGTTCTGTTTACTGTGATCTTATTGCCCACATGTGTATAGATGCGTAAATACACCTGAGTATATATATATAATATATATATATATATATATATATATATATATATATATATATATATATATATATATATATATATATATATATATATATATATATATATATATATATATATATATATTGTGCGTTTCAACATTAGTCTTTGAATTTTTTTTCAAGAGGGAATTATAGTGGTTCATTGGAGCCTTGTAAGTGAAGGCTGGAAAACTATCTGGAATTCCATGTGTTGGAGTTGTTGCTTTTGATGGGAGAGAGAAAGAGAGAGGGAGAGACAGACAGAGAGAGAGAGAGAGACAGACAGAGAGACAGAGAGACAGAGAGAGACAGGAATAAAGAAACAGAGAGACAGAGACAGGCAGAGACTGAGAGAAAGGGATAAAGAGAAAGAGAGAGAGAGTTAAGTTTACCTTTCATCTATTTTCTTTTCTTGCTTTCAGGAAAGTCTTTCATGATAAAGCCTCATCTAGATAAAACGTCTCCTCATGGAGATAAAACGTCTCCTCATGGAGATAAAACGTCTCCTCATGGAGATAAAACGTCCCCTCATGGAGATAAAGTCTCCTTTCTGTCTGTCTGCCTGTCTGTCTGTCTGTCTCTCTCTCTCTCTCTCTCTCTCTCTCTCTCTCTCTCTCTCTCTCTCTCTCTCTCTCTCTCTCTCTCTCTCTCTCTCTCTCTGTGCCTTTTTTTTAAGCGAAACTACAAAAAAATCACATTTTTAGGTGCAAGTAAATGCAATTTCGTCCCAGTGTTTCTTTTATGGATGCTTTCTGTGATGCTGAGAGCCAACTCTGCATCATCCACAGTGTGTAATGGTGGTCCTGCCCACTTGTTTTATACACGTTTTTCTAATGGGTTTCTCCACTGTTTCCATTTTTTTTGTGGCAGCAACAGCCTGAAATATCGCCTCTGTGTCCTATATAATAATTATAATAATAATCTTTATTTCAGCAAGTATGTGATTCAACTTATACAGACCATAGCTGACATCAATGACATACTACTATACAGAAAGCCTCTTGTTATGCTGAGCATTTCCCGAAAATTACGTCAATTTTGTCACCAGGATGCGACCCACACCAGTCGGCTAGCACCCAGGTACCTACTTACTGCTAGGTGAACACTGATAGCAGGTGTCTTAAGGAAACACGTCCTAATGTTTCCACCTGTATCGGGGATCGAACTACTGACCTCAATATGTGGGCTGAGTGCGCTACCAACCCAGCTACGAAACACCTAAGACACATTTCTTGGGAGACGCAAAATATATAATCAATAATGGCATATTTAAATGGGTTTTGGTCCTTGGACCTTATTTACACGTTAATATGGATGGGGGAAAATATAGGCTTGTATAGTGGGAAAGGAACATTAATACAGGATGAGGCCTTAGGTGCCATTTATTCTTCAGACAGCACTGAAAATGGGTTGGACAAATATCTGTGTTAGTAGCTGTATGGGCCCTAGTATGGGCCAGTAGACCTGCTGCAGTGTGTTGTGGTGGAGCAGGTGAGGCTTATGGCATCATGAGTGCCATCCTGGCACTCATGAACTTTGTGTTTCGGTTTCCACAAGTGTTTTTCTATATTTTAGAAAACTGGCCTTCTCAGCCTCACGTCTGACCATCTTCATGGAGCCAGCTGCCTGCATGGAGCCAGCTGCCTGCATGGAGCCAGCTGCCTGCATGGAACCAGCTGCCTGCTCTGTGAACATTAAATTCATTTATATTCCTTGTGATCATTGTGATTACCGTCTCTTTGTAATTACACTAATTAGATTCACTTCTTGTCATCGTTGATTAGTCTGGCCCTTCCTTGTGTCCTCTTGTTAGTTCTTGTGTGTGACTCTCTAGCCATTGTGGAGTACTTCGTCCCCATTCTCTCTCTCTCTCTCTCTCTCTCTCTCTCTCTCTCTCTCTCTCTTTTCAGCTGAGTTGCTTTGCCTTTGTCAACATCTGAGTTCCTCTGTTCTCCCTCTCGCCATTATTGTTTCATCTTGACTTCTATCCTCGTCTCTCTTTTTACATTCTTTTGTCGCGTTTTTGACTATTCCTTTCTTTTTATTCTTCTTTCAGCCTATTTCTTCTTAGTTTCCCTGTAACGAGCCTTACCATAAGTGCCTTCTTCCTTCCTTCCTTCACACCCTCCCTCACCTCCTTCCTTCACACCCTCCATCCCCTCCTTCCTTCCTTCCTTCCCTCTCTCCCTTCCTTCTCTTCCTTCTATGCTCTGATTTTCAACATGCAACTGCAAGTTGCAGAGTTACAGCTATTGATCCCCACAGTGTGTGTGCAATTACGTGTTTCTTGTTACTTATTTACAAATAAATCTGTACTGCTGTATTTACAAATACATCTGTACTGCTGTATTTACAAATACAGCTGTACTGCTGTATTTACAAATACAGCTGTACTGCTGTATTTACAAATACATCTGTACTGCTGTATTTACAAATACATCTGTACTGCTGTATTTACAAATACAGCTGTACTGCTGTATTTACAAATACATCTGTACTGCTGTATTTACAAATACATCTGTACTGCTGTATTTACAAATACATCTGTACTGCTGTATTTACAAATACAGCTGTACTGCTGTATTTACAAATACAGCTGTACAGCTGTATTTCCCCGTCTACCCTTTTGTTTTTATAGCATTTCTTAAAGATAAGTTTGAAATACCCACTAATGCTTCCAAGATAATTCCATAGCTGGGTTAGTAGAGCACTCACACACACTGACGTCCGGGGGTCGATCCCCGGTACGGGTGGAAACACTAGGATGTGTTTCATTAAGACACTTGTTGTCCCTGTTCACCTAGCAGTAAGTAGGTACCTGGGTGTTAGTGGACTGGTGTGGGTCGCATCCTGGGACAAAATTCACCTAATTTTCCCGAAATGCTCTGCATAACAAGGGGCTTTCTATATAGTAGTAAGTCATTGATGTCAGCTATGGTCTGTATAAGTTATATCATGTACATGTAGAAATAAAGATTATTATTATTATTATTATTATTATTATTATTATTATTATTATTATTATAGAGCCAGAATCGGCTTTTTTTTAAACTTTAAACAATTGCTGCAGTAATTTACCCTCCGTATATCTGAAAACAATCTCAAAATTGGGAAGTAATGCAAAAGCTTCTCACAATACTGTATTTGTGGCCTACTCTTGTAATATATATCTCTTTTTACACTCGTAAGATCTTTTATTTTCTCGTAAGATCTTCAGGATCTTCCCTGTTGGGGGTATATTCTCAAGACGACTGTTTACACTTTTACTGTCTCACATATATTCTCAAGACGACTGTTTACACTTTTACTGTCTCACATATATTCTCAAGACGACTGTTTACACTCTTACTGTCTCACATATATTCTCAAGACGACTGTTTACACTTTTACTGTCTCACATATATTCTCAAGACGACTGTTTACACTTTTACTGTCTCACATATATTCTCAAGACGACTGTTTACACTCTTACTGTCTCACATATATTCTCAAGACGACTGTTTACACTCTTACTGTCTCACATATATTCTCAAGACGACTGTTTACGCTCTTACTGTCTCACATATATTCTCAAGACGACTGTTTACGCTCTTACTGTCTCACATATATTCTCAAGACGACTGTTTACACTCTTACTGTCTCACATATATTCTCAAGACGACTGTTTACACTCTTACTGTCTCACATATATTCTCAAGACGACTGTTTACGCTCTTACTGTCTCACATATAGTCTCAAGACGACTGTTTACACTCTTACTGTCTCACATATATTCTCAAGACGACTGTTTACACTCTTACTGTCTCATATATTCTCAAGACGACTGTTTACACTCTTACTGTCTCATATATTCTCAAGACGACTGTTTACACTCTTACTGTCTCATATATTCTCAAGACGACTGTTTACACTCTTACTGTCTCACATATATTCTCAAGACGACTGTTTACACTCTTACTGTCTCACATATATTCTCAAGACGACTGTTTACGCTCTTACTGTCTCATATATTCTCAAGACGACTGTTTACACTCTTACTGTCTCACATATAGTCTCAAGACGACTGTTTATGCTGTTTATGCCTGTCACAGCTGCTGAACCATTATGACAGAATTACGGAGGCATTGGAGGACGACCAAAACGCAGATGTGATTTACACAGATTTTGCAAAGGCGTTTGACAAATGCGATCATGGAGTGATAGCGCACAAAATGAGGGTCATAGGCATTACTGGGAAGGTAGGCAGATGGATATTTGAGTTCCTAACACACAGAACACAAAAAGTAGTAGTGAACAGGGCAAGATCCAGCATCAGCGAGGTCAAAAGCTCAGTGCCCCAAGGCACTGTCCTGGCACCTCTGCTGTTTCTCATCCTCATAGCAGACATAGATAAAAACACCCAGCACACTTTTGTATCATCATTTGCAGATGACACTAAAATAAGCATGAAAGTCACTACGGTGGAAGACACTGAAAAATTACAGGAGGACATAACCAGGGTCTTCCAGTGGGCAGTGGAGAACAACATGACGTTCAATGGTGATAAGTTTCAGCTGCTTAGGTATGGAAAAAATGAAGAACTCAAAAGGAACACTATATACAAAACGCAAGAGGGTCACCACATAGAACGAAAGGAACATGTTAAGGACT
>WNWK01017421.1:0-17500 GCA_009830355.1 Cherax destructor | reverse complement strand
GCAAAGTCATGAGAATCGGAGAAGGGCAAAGAAGACCGCTGACAGAGTACAAGCTAGGCGGACAAAGGCTACAAACCTCGGCAAAGGAGAAAGACCTTGGAGTGAGTATAACGCCAAGCACGTCTCCGGAGGCACACATCAACCAGATAACTGCGGCAGCATATGGACGACTGGCAAACCTAAGATTAGCGTTCCGTTACCTTAACAAGGAATCGTTCAAGACACTGTACACCGTGTACGTCAGTCCCATACTAGAATATGCAGCACCAGTCTGGAACCCACACCTGGTCAAGCACGTAAAGAAACTAGAGAAAATGCAAAGGTTTGCGACAAGGTTAGTTCCACAACTCAGGGGACTGTCTTATGAAGAAAGGTTGAGGGAAATAGGACTAACAACACTGGAGGACAGAAGGGTTAGAGGAGACATGATAACGACATACAAAATACTGCGGGGAATCGACAAGGTGGATAGTGACAGGATGTTCAAGAGAGGGAACACAGAAACAAGGGGACACAACTGGAAGGTGAAGACTCAGATGAGTCAACGGGATGTTAGGAAGCATTTCTTCAGCAATAGAGTAGTCAGAAAGTGGAATAATCTAGCGGACGATATAGTGGAGGCGGGAACCATACATAGTTTTAAGACAAGGTATGATAAAGCTCATGGAGCAGGGAGAGCAGAGACCCAGTAGCGGACAGCGAAGAGGCGTGGCCAGGAGCTGAGTCTCGACCCCTGCAACCACAATTAGGTGAGTACAATTAGGTGAGTACACCCACGAGCGTGCACACACCCACGAGCGTGCACACACCCACGAGCGTGCACACACCCACGAGCGTGCACACACCCACGAGCGTGCACACACCCACGAGCGTGCACACACCCACGAGCGTGCACACACCCACGAGCGTGCACACACCCACGAGCGTGCACACACACACGAGCGCACACACGCACACGAGCGCGCACACGCACACGAGCGTGCACACGCACACGAGCGTGCACACACCCACGAGCGTGCACACACCCACGAGCGTGCACACACCCACGAGCGTGCACACACACACGAGCGCACACACGCACACGAGCGCGCACACGCACACGAGCGCGCACACGCACACGAGCGTGCACACACACACGAACGCGCACACGCACACGAGCGTGCACACACACACGAGCGCGCACACGCACACGAGCGTGCACACGCACACGAGCGCGCACACGCACACGAGCGTGCACACACACACGAGCACACACACGCACACGAGCGCACACACGCACACGAGCGTGCACACGCACACGAGCGTGCACACGCACACGAGCGCGCACACGCACACGAGCGCACACACGCACACGAGCGCACACACGCACACGAGCGTGCACACGCACACGAGCGTGCACACGCACACGAGCGCGCACACGCACACGAGCGTGCACACACACGAGCGCGCACACACACACGAGCGCACACACGCACACGAGCGCACACACGCACACGAGCGTGCACACGCACACGAGCGCGCACACGCACACGAGCGTGCACACACACACGAGCGCGCACACGCACACGAGCGTGCACACATACACGAGCGCGCACACGCACACGAGCGTGCACACACACACGAGCGCGCACACGCACACGAGCGTGCACACACACACGAGCGCGCACACGCACACGAGCGTGCACACACACACGAGCACACACACGCACACGAGCGCACACACGCACACGAGCGTGCACACGCACACGAGCGTGCACACGCACACGAGCGCGCACACGCACACGAGCGTGCACACGCACACGAGCGCACACACGCACACGAGCGCACACACACACACGAGCGTGCACACACACACGAGCGTGCACACACCCACGAGCGCACACACGCACACGAGCGCGCACACGCACACGAGCGTGCACACGCACACGAGCGCGCACACGCACACGAGCGTGCACACACACACGAGCGCGCACACGCACACGAGCGTGCACACACATTAGGTGAGTACACACACGAGCGTGCACACACCCACGAGCGTGCACACACCCACGATCGCGCACACACCCACGAGCGTGCACACACACACGAACGTGCACACACCCACGAGAGCGCACACACACACGAGTGTGCACACACCCACGAGCGCGCACACACACGAGCGCACACACACACGAGCGTGCACACACCCACGAGCGTGCACAAACCCACGATCGCGCACACACCCACGAGCGTGCACACACACACGAGCGCGCACACGCACACGAGTGTGCACACACCCACGAGCGTGCACACGCACACGAGCGCGCACACACCCACGAGCGTGCACACACCCACGAGCGTGCACACACACACGAGTGTGCACACACCCACGAGCGCGCACACACACGAGCTCACACACCCACAAGCGCGCACACCCACGAGCGTGCACACACCCACGATCGCGCACACACCCACGAGCGTGCACACACCCACGAGCGCGCACACCCACGAGCGTGCACACACCCACGATCGCGCACACACCCACGAGCGTGCACACACCCACGAGAGCGCACACACACACGAGCGTGCACACACACACGAGCGCGCACACACACACGAGGGCGCACACACACGAGCGTGCACACACACACGAGGGCGCACACACACACGAGCGTGCACACACCCACGAGCGCGCACACCCACGAGCGCACACACACACGAGCGTGCACACACACGAACGTGCACACACCCACGAGAGCGCACACACACACGAACGTGCACACACACACGAGAGCGCACACACACACGAGCGTGCACACACACACGAGGGCGCACGCACAGACACAGACACACACACACACGCACACGAGCATACAAACACATACACACACACACAGTATTTCTTCAGTCACAGAGTGGTCGGGAAGTGGAATAGTTTGGGAAGCGATGTAGTGGAGGCAGGTTCCATACATAGCTTTAAGAAGAGGTATGATGAAGCTCATGGCGCAGGGAGAGTGACCCAGTAGCGGCCAGTGAAGAGGCGGGGCCAGGAGCTATGACTCGACCCCTGCAACCACAACTAGGTGAGTACACACACACACGTGGCAATGCTTTATTTACAGGGAGCAAAGTCAGGGTATTTTTCCAGAATGGTCTGTAATATACCACTGTGGATAAAATACTTTGACATATCTTGAACATTTCTGAATGAGTAGTCTCTGAATTCATTAATTTTATCGCACTCCAGTACATAATGACGCAGGGTGTGACAATAATCCAACTGGCAAAGTTTACATTTTGTTTGGTCTACATCTGGTGGTGGTGATTTAACCTGCCAAAGATACTTGTAACCCAGCCGGAGGCGGGCGGTAGTGACATCCAAGAGTCTGCTTATTTTGTTGGATGCACCATAGACATGTGGCTCCTCCTGCATGATAGAATGATGATAGATGGACTGACTGGTGTCAAACTCCCTGAGTCTTAAGTCAATAAAATTCAGTTGAAGTTCTTTTCGTATTATTGTTCTCAAACTGCTAACTGACAAGCCAAGATTGTAATCTATCCCCTCTTTGAAAGCATAAAATTTAGCCAATTTATCAGTTCTATCATGCATCTGAAGACCAATGTGAGATGGAATCCACAGCATGTGCACTCTGACTCTACTATCCACAATCCTACCATACCTGTGCCTGGCTTCTGACACGAGCATGCTACAAGTTATACTTGATGAGTTGAGAGCATTTATGGATGACAGAGAATCAGTTACAATTAGAGAGTTAACCTTAGATACATGGACGCATTTGAATGCAAGGAGTATGGCAAACAGTTCTGTCTGAAGGGTAGAGGCCCAGTTATTGATGCGTGCTCCAATTTCTTTAAGAGAGCCATCACTCTGTATGACAACAGCAGCACTACCAGCTGCACCAGTGTATGACAACAGCAGCACTACCAGCTGCACCAGTGTATGACAACAGCAGCACTACCAGCTGCACCAGTGTATGACAACAGCAGCACTACCAGCTGCACCAGAGTATGACAACAGCAGCACTACCAGCTGCACCAGTGTATGAAAACAGCAGCACTACCAGCTGCACCAGTGTATGACAACAGCAGCACTACCAGCTGCACCAGTGTATGACAACAGCAGCACTACCAGCTGCACCAGTGTATAACAACAGCAGCACTACCAGCTGCACCAGTGTATGACAACAGCAGCACTACCAGCTGCACCAGTGTATGACAACAGCAGCACTACCAGCTGCACCAGTGTATGACAACAACAGCACTACCAGCTGCACCAGTGTATGACAACAGCAGCACTACCAGCTGCACCAGTGTATGACAACAGCAGCACTACCAGCTGCACCAGTGTATGACAACAGCAGCACTACCAGCTGCACCAGTGTATGACAACAGCAGCACTACCAGCTGCACCAGTGTATGACAACAGCAGCACTACCAGCTGCACCAGTGTATGACAACAGCAGCACTACCAGCTGCACCAGTGTATGACAACAGCAGCACTACCAGCTGCACCAGTGTATGACAACAGCAGCACTACCAGCTGCACCAGTGTATGACAACAGCAGCACTACCAGCTGCACCAGTGTATGACAACAGCAGCACTACCAGCTGCACCAGTGTATGACAACAGCAGCACTACCAGCTGCACCAGTGTATGACAACAGCAGCACTACCAGCTGCACCAGTGTATGACAACAGCAGCACTACCAGCTGCACCAGTGTATGACAACAGCAGCACTACCAGCTGCACCAGTGTATGACAACAGCAGCACTACCAGCTGCACCAGTGTATGACAACAGCAGCACTACCAGCTGCACCAGTGTATGACAACAGCAGCACTACCAGCTGCACCAGTGTATGACAACAGCAGCACTACCAGCTGCACCAGTGTATGACAACAGCAGCACTACCAGCTGCACCAGTGTATGACAACAGCAGCACTCCAGCTGCACCAGTGTATGACAACAGCAGCACTACACTGCACCAGTGTATGACAACAGCAGCACTACCAGCTGCACCAGTGTATGACAACAGCAGCACTACCAGCTGCACCAGTGTATGACAACAGCAGCACTACCAGCTGCACAGTGTGACAACAGCAGCACTACCAGCTGCACCAGTGTATGACAACAGCAGCACAACCAGCTGCACCAGTGTATGACAACAGCAGCACTACCAGCTGCACCAGTGTATGACAACAGCAGCACTACCAGCTGCACCAGTGTATGACAACAGCAGCACTACCAGCTGCACCAGTGTATGACAACAGCAGCACTACCAGCTGCACCAGTGTATGACAACAGCAGCACTACCAGCTGCACCAGTGTATGACAACAGCAGCACTACCAGCTGCGACCAGTGTGTGACAACAGCAGCACTACCAGCTGCACCAGTGTATGACAACAGCAGCACTACCAGCTGCACCAGTGTATGACAACAGCAGCACTACCAACTGCACCAGTGTATGACAACAGCAGCACTACCAGCTGCACCAGTGTATGACAACAGCAGCACTACCAGCTGCACCAGTGTATGACAACAGCAGCACTACCAGCTGCACCAGTGTATGACAACAGCAGCACTACCAGCTGCACCAGTGTATGACAACAGCAGCACTACCAGCTGCACCAGTGTATGACAACAGCAGCACTACCAGCTGCACCAGTGTATGACAACAGCAGCACTACCAGCTGCACCAGTGTATGACAACAGCAGCACTACCAACTGCACCAGTGTATGACAACAGCAGCACTACCAGCTTCACCAGTGTATGACAACAGCAGCACTACCAGCTGCACCAATGTATGACAACAGCAGCACTACCAGCTGCACCAGTGTATGATAACAGCAGCCCTACCAGCTGCACCAGTGTATGACAACAGCAGCACTACCAGCTGCACCAGTGTATGACAACAGCAGCACTACCAGCTGCACCAGTGTATGACAACAGCAGCACTACCAGCTGCACCAGTGTATGACAACAGCAGCACTACCAGCTGCACCAGTGTATGACAACAGCAGCACTACCAGCTGCACCAGTGTATGACAACAGCAGCACTACCAGCTGCACCAGTGTATGACAACAGCAGCACTACCAGCTGCACCAGTGTATGACATCAGCAGCACTACCAGCTGCACCAGTGTATGACAACAGCAGCATTACCAACTGCACCAGTGTATGACAACAGCAGCACTACCAGCTGCACCAGTGTATGACAACAGCAGCACTACCAGCTGCACCAGTGTATGACAACAGCAGCACTACCAGCTGCACCAGTGTATGACAACAGCAGCACTACCAGCTGCACCAGTGTATGACAACAGCAGCACTACCAGCTGCACCAGTGTATGACAACAGCAGCACTACCAGCTGCACCAGTGTATGACAACAGCAGCACAACCAGCTGCACCAGTGTATGACAACAGCAGCACTACCAGCTGCACCAGTGTATGACAACAGCAGCACTACCAGCTGCACCAGTGTATGACAACAGCAGCACTACCAGCTGCACCAGTGTATGACAACAGCAGCACTACCAGCTGCACCAGTGTATGACAACAGCAGCACTACCAGCTGCACCAGTGGATTGGTGAACAGAACCATCAACGTAAATAATTTGTGAAAGAGTGTTGTGTGTGACTAAGTTATCAATACAGCTTAAGGCATCATGTTTGGCTCCAAGACGAAGCTTTGGTGGTGATTTAAGAAGAGTTTTGTGGGGAAATGGAGGAATGGTAGTTTTGAAAGCGAAGAAGTGTCGCTGTTGCCTTACTTGCCACAGATCATGTATCTGATTCATGCGGAGGTCGGTTAAAGTTTTTTCGATCCATCTGGAGGGATGTTCACCAGTGCTAAGGAAAGTTTGGAGGGCTTCTGTGCAGGGGTTTGAATGGGCTTGCCTGTGCATATTAACCCCAATTAGAATATTTCTTTCAGTAACACGATCTCTGATGCTTGGAATATCAAGTTCTTTCTGCATATTTAAAATTTTGGCAGTACGAGGGCATCCTAAAATGATCCTAATTGCTTCGTTCTGCAGTTTTTCCAGCCCTCCAAGCTTCCAGTCAGACACAAGAGCAAGTAGTGACGCAGCATAATCAAAAAATGATCTAATATAAGCAAGATACATCATTTTCACAATTTTAACATTAGCACCATACCTGGGGTGAAACCCTGCCACAACTCTAAGTGCTCTCAGACTTTCTTTGTATTGACGACAAAGTCTCGTTACAACAGGTCCAAGTAGTGAGCCCTCAAAGCCTAGATACCTGTGTCTGTTTACATATTCTAGAAGAGACCCATCATGCAACTGGATCTGGCGAACTGTGCCTCTCTGTCGAGGAGGATGCCTATTGAGTATCTTTGTTTTATCAGTAGAGATTATCAACCCCAGGTCCTGATATTATCATGACTGTTTAAGAGTGACAACAGTTGTTTACCATTACGATTACCAAACTGTGAGTTTCCAATGCTTTTGTGTCTTGCATTATAATCTCCAATAATAAGAGTAGGTTCAGAATGAGCACAAGTTGGGAGCTCCAAGTAATTAAACTTATCAGCAGCAGCATACAAGTTAAATATGTTGAGAGCAGAGTTCCCAATATAAATCCTAACACCGTGATATTGTAGCCCCTCTGTTTTCTTATGTGCAAGAAATTGATGGGGAAGTGATTTTTTAATATATAGAACACAAGAGTTGAAGACTTGAGGTTATATGTAACAAATGAGGGCAGAGATTTTTCAGGGACTCTGCGCTCTTGTAGACACACAACATCAATGGGTTCAGTAGTTACTTTATGATGAAGGTCAGGAAATCTTTTTCTAAGTGACGCAATATTCCAACTTAAAATAGATAGTTTATACGAGTTTGGTTCCATTATAAAAGTCCAGAGATAGAATTCAGTTTGTCAGCATAATGAACAAACTTACTAAATAACAAACAGACATAATTAATATCAATATCATCAGTATTATCCATATCCATGAGTCTCTTAAGTGCACTTCCATTATGGAGGCCTCGTGGGAGTCTTTGTTTACAGAGGGCGCGGCGCTCGCTGTCTGTGAATGTATGGTAGGTGACACTGTCCCTCGAACTCACCTCTCCACTATCATTACACTCATCACTATCATCACAGGTACCACTCCCCTCATCATTATGACTAAAATTATGAGCACCAGTGTTACATGGACCATTATCGACAAGCGGGTCATCTCCACACTCAGTATCTTCCACTATATTACACTCATCATTTTCACTATCATGATGGTCACCACTGCCCTTATCTTCACTCTGATTGGAAACACCACTATTAGATTCATCATTTTCGTAATTATTAACACCACTGCACTCTTCAGCTTGTTCATCATCACCACACTCATTTTCATAATGGCTGACAATCTTTGTATTGCTGTGCTCATTTGCACCTCTGTAAGTTTTTCCTGGTGGTGCTCAAGTTGCTGTTTGAGGCACCATTGTTGCTTCTCATGTACTGTTATGCGCAGCTGCATGTTGTGTACCACCAGAGCAAGACTACCTTCACCTGGAGGTATGAAGTCCCGGTCAGCTGTGTTGTGTACCACCAGAGCAAGACTACCTTCACCTGGAGGTATGAAGTCCCGGTCAGCTGTGTTGTGTACCACCCGAACAAGACTAGCTTCACCTGGAGGTATGAAGTCCCGGTCAGCTGTGTTGTGTACCACCAGAGCAAGACTAGCTTCACCTGGAGGTATGAAGTCCCGGTCAGCTGTGTTGTGTACCACCAGAGCAAGACTACCTTCACCTGGAGGTATGAAGTCCCTGTCAGCTGTGTTGTGTACCACCAGAGCAAGACTACCTTCACCTGGAGGTATGAAGTCCCTGTCAGCTGTGTTGTGTACCACCAGAGCAAGAATACCTTCACCTGGAGGTATGAAGTCCCGGTCAGCTGTGTTGTGTACCACCAGAGCAAGACTAGCTTCACCTGGAGATATGAAGTCCCGGTCAGTTGTGTTGTGTACCACCAGAGCAAGACTACCTTCACCTGGAGGTATGAAGTCCCGGTCAGCTGTGTTGTGTACCACCAGAGCAAGACTAGCTTCACCTGGAGGTATGAAGTGTCGGTCAGCTGTGTTGTGTACCACCAGAGCAAGACTACCTTCACCTGGAGGTATGAAGTCCCGGTCAGCTGTGTTGTGTACCACCAGAGCAAGACTAGCTTCACCTGGAGGTATGAAGTCCCGGTCAGCTGTGCTGTGTACCACCAGAGCAAGACTACCTTCACTTGGAGGTATGAAGTCCCGGTCAGCTGTGTTGTGTACCACCAGAGCAAGACTAGCTTCACCTGGAGATATGAAGTCCCGGTCAGCTGTGTTGTGTACCACCAGAGCAAGACTACCTTCACCTGGAGGTATGAAGTCCCGGTCAGCTGTGTTGTGTACCACCAGAGCAAGACTAGCTTCACCTGGAGGTATGAAGTCCCGGTCAGCTGTGTTGTGTACCACCAGAGCAAGACTAGCTTCACATGGAGGTAGGAAGTCCCGGTCAGCTGTGTTGTGTACCACCAGAACAAGACTAGCTTCACCTGGAGGTATGAAGTCCCGGTCAGCTGTGTTGTGTACCACCAGAGCAAGACTAGCTTCACCTGGAGATATGAAGTCCCGGTCAGCTGTGTTGTGTACCACCAGAGCAAGACTACCTTCACCTAGAGGTATGAAGTCCCGGTCAGCTGTGTTGTGTACCACCAGAGCAAGACTAGCTTCACCTTGAGGTATTAAGTCCCGGTCAGCTGTGTTGTGTACCACCAGAGCAAGACTACCTTCACCTGGAGGTATGAAGTCCCGGTCAGCTGTGTTGTGTACCACCAGAGCAAGACTAGCTTCACCTGGAGGTATGAAGTCCCGGTCAGCTGTGTTGTGTACCACCAGAGCAAGACTATCTTCACCTGGAGGTATGAAGTCCCGGTCAGCTGTGTTGTGTACCACCAGAGCAAGACTAGTTTCACCTGGAGATATGAAGTCCCGGTCAGCTGTGTTGTGTACCACCAGAGCAAGACTACCTTCACCTGGAGGTATGAAGTCCCGGTCAGCTGTGTTGTGTACCACCAGAGCAAGACTACCTTCACCTGGAGGTATGAAGTCCCGGTCAGCTGTGTTGTGTACCACCAGAGCAGGACTACCTTCACCTGGAGGTATGAAGTCCCGGTCAGCTGTGTTGTGTACCACCAGAGCAAGACTAGCTTCACCTGGAGGTATGAAGTCCCGGTCAGCTGTGTTGTGTGCCACCAGAGCAAGACTAGCTTCACCTGGAGGTATGAAGTCCCGGTCAGCTGTGTTGTGTACCACCAGAGCAAGACTACCTTCACCTGGAGGTATGAAGTCCCGGTCAGCTGTGTTGTCTACCACCAGAGCAAGACTAGCTGCACCTGGAGGTATGAAGTCCCGGTCAGCTGTGTTGTGTACCACCAGAGCAAGACTAGCTTCACCTGGAGGTATGAAGTCCCGGTCAGCTGTGTTGTGTACCACCAGAGCAAGACTAGCTTCACCAGGAGGTATGAAGTCCCGGTCAGCTGTTTTGTGTACCACCAGAGCAAGACTAGCTTCACCTGGAGTTATGAAGTCCCGGTCAGCTGTGCTGTGTACCACCAGAGCAAGACTAGCTTCACCTGGAGGTATGAAGTCCCGGTCAGCTGTGTTGTGTACCACCCGAGCAAGACTAGCTTCACCTGGAGGTATGAAGTCATGGTCAGCTGTGTTGTGTACCACCAGAGCAAGACTAGCTTCACCTGGAGGTATGAAGTCCCGGTCAGCTGTGTTGTGTAGTGTAGTGCTGTGTTGTGTATTGTAGTGCTGTGTTTTGTATTGTAGTGCTGTGTTGTGTAGTGTAGTGCTGTGTTGTGTAGTGTAGTGCTGTGTAATGTGTAGTGCAGTGTTGTGTAGTGCTGTGTTGTGTAGTATAGTGTAGTGCTGTGTAGTGTAGTGCTGTATTGTGTAATGTTGTGTAGTGTAGTGCTGTGTAATGTGTAGTGCAGTGTTGTGTAGTGTAGTGCTGTGTAGTGTAGTGCAGTGCTGTGTATTGTAGTGATGTGTAGTGTAGTGCTGTGTAGTGCAGTGCTGTGTTGTGTAGTGTAGTGCTGTGTAGTGTAGTGATGTGTTGTGTAGTGCAGTGTAGTGTTGTGTAGTGTAGTGTAGTGCTGTGTAGTGCAGTGTTGTGTAGTGTAGTGCTGTGTTGTGTAGTGTAGTGCTGTGTAGTGTAGTGCTATGTAGTGTAGTGCTGTGTAGTGTAGTGCTGTGTTGTGTAGTGCTGTGTAGTGTAGTGCTGTGTAGTGTAGTGCAGTGTAGTGTTGTGTAGTGTGTGTAGTGCTGTAGTGCAGTGTTGTGTAGTGTAGTGCGGTTGTGTGTGTAGTGCTGTGTAGTGTAGTGCTGTGTAGGTAGGCTGTGTAGTGTAGTGCTGTGTTGTGTAGTGTAGTGCTTGTAGTGTAGTGATGTGTTGTGTAGTGTAGTGCTGTGTAGTGAAGTGCTGTGTAGAGTAATGCTGTGTTGTGTAGTGTAAAATGTGTTGTGTAGTGTAGTGCTGTGTTATGAAGTGTAGTGTTGAGTAGTGTAGTGATGTGTAGTGTAGTGCTGTGTTGTGTAGTGTAGTGCTGTGTTGTGTAGTGCTGTATTGTGTAATTTTATGTAATGTAGTGCTGTGTTGTGTAGTGCTGTGTTGTGTAGTGTAGTGCTGTGTAGTGTAGTGCTGTATTGTGTAATGTTGTGTAGTGTAGTGCTGTGTTGTGTAGTGCTGTGTTGTGTAGTGTAGTGCTGTGTTGTGTAGTACTGTGTAGTGTAGTGCTATGTAGTGTAATGTTGTGTTGTGTAGTGCTGTGTTTTGTAGTGTAATGCTGTGTAGTGTGGTGTAGTGTAGTGCAGTGCTGTGTAGTGTAGTGCAGTGCTGTGAAGTGTAGTGTAGTGCTGTGTTGTGTAGTGTAGTGCTGTGTAGTGTAGTGCTGTGTAGTGTAGTGCAGTGTAGTGTTGTGTAGTGTAGTGTAGTGCTGTGTAGTGCAGTGTTGTGTAGTGTAGTGCTGTGTTGTGTAGTGTAGTGCTGTGTTGTGTAGTGTAGTGCTGTGTAGTGTAGTGCTGTGTAGTGTAGTGCTGTGTAGTGTAGTGCTGTGTTGTGTAGTGTAGTGCTGTGTAGTGTAGTGATGTGTTGTGTAGTGTAGTGCTGTGTAGTGAAGTGCTGTGTAGAGTAATGCTGTGTTGTGTAGTGTAATAATGTGTTGTGTAGTGTAGTGCTGTGTTATGAAGTGTAGTGTTGTGTAGTGTAGTGATGTGTAGTGTAGTGCTGTGTTGTGTAGTGTAGTGCTGTGTAGTGTAGTGCTGTATTGTGTAATTTTGTGTAGTGTAGTGCTGTGTTGTGTAGTGCTGTGTTGTGTAGTGTAGTGCTGTGTAGTGTAGTGCTGTATTGTGTAATGTTGTGTAGTGTAGTGCTGTGTTGTGTAGTGCTGTGTTGTGTAGTGTAGTGCTGTGTTGTGTAGTGCTGTGTAGTGTAGTGCTATGTAGTGTAATGTTGTGTTGTGTAGTGCTGTGTTTTGTAGTGTAATGCTGTGTAGTGTGGTGTAGTGTAGTGCTGTGCTTTGTAGTTTAGTGCTATGTAGTGTAGTGCTGTGTAGTGTAGTGTAGTGTAGTTTCCAATGCTTTTGTGTCTTGCATTATAATCTCCAATAATAAGAGTAGGTTCAGAATGAGCACAAGTTGGGAGCTCCAAGTAATTAAACTTATCAGCAGCAGCATACAAGTTAAATATGTTGAGAGCAGAGTTCCCAATATAAATCCTAACACCATGATATTGTAGCCCCTCTGTTTTCTTATGTGCAAGAAATTGATGGGGAAGTGATTTTTTAATATATAGAACACAAGAGTTGAAGACTTGAGGTTATATGTAACAAATGAGGGCAGAGATTTTTCAGGGACTCTGTGCTCTTGTAGACACACAACATCAATGGGTTCAGTAGTTACTTTATGATGAAGGTCAGGAAATCTTTTTCTAAGTGACGCAATATTCCAACTTAAAATAGATAGTTTATACGAGTTTGGTTCCATTATAAAAGTCCAGAGATAGAATTCAGTTTGTCAGCATAATGAACAAACTTACTAAATAACAAACAGACATAATTAATATCAATATCATCAGTATTATCCATATCCATGAGTCTCTTAAGTGCACTTCCATTATGGAGGCCTCGTGGGAGTCTTTGTTTACAGAGGGCGCTTCGCTCGCTGTCTGTGAATGTATGGTAGGTGACACTGTCCCTCGCACTCACCTCTCCATTATCATTACACTCATCACTATCATCACAGGTACCACTCCCCTCATCATTATGACTAAAATTATGAGCACCAGTGTTACATGGACCATTATCGACAAGCGGGTCATCTCCACACTCAGTATCTTCCACTATATTACACTCATCATTTTCACTATCATGATGGTCACCACTGCCCTTATCTTCACTCTGATTGGAAACACGACTATTAGATTCATCATTTTCGTAATTATTAACACCACTGCACTCTTCAGCTTGTTCATCATCACCACACTCATTTTCATAATGGCTGACAATCTTTGTATTGCTGTGCTCATTTGCACCTCTGTAAGTTTTTCCTGGTGGTGCTCAAGTTGCTGTTTGAGGCACCATTGTTGCTTCTCATGTACTGTTATGCGGAGCTGCATGTTGTGTACCACCAGAGCAAGACTACCTTCACCTGGAGGTATGAAGTCCCGGTCAGCTGTGTTGTGTACCACCCGAGCAAGACTAGCTTCACCTGGAGGTATGAAGTCCCGGTCAGCTGTGTTGTGTACCACCAGAGCAAGACTACCTTCACCTGGAGGTATGAAGTCCCGGTCAGCTGTGTTGTGTACCACCCGAGCAAGACTAGCTTCACCTGGAGGTATGAAGTCCCGGTCAGCTGTGTTGTGTACCACCAGAGCAAGACTAGCTTCACCTGGAGGTATGAAGTCCCGGTCAGCTGTGTTGTGTACCACCAGAGCAAGACTACCTTCACCTGGAGGTATGAAGTCCCGGTCAGCTGTGTTGTGTACCACCAGAGCAAGACTACCTTCACCTGGAGGTATGAAGTCCCGGTCAGCTGTGTTGTGTACCACCCGCTGTGTGTGTAGTGTAATAATGTGTTGTGTAGTGTAGTGCTGTGTTATGAAGTGTAGTGTTGTGTAGTGTAGTGATGTGTAGTGTAGTGCTGTGTTGTGTAGTGTAGTGCTGTGTAGTGTAGTGCTGTATTGTGTAATTTTGTGTAGTGTAGTGCTGTGTTGTGTAGTGCTGTGTTGTGTAGTGTAGTGCTGTGTAGTGTAGTGCTGTATTGTGTAATGTTGTGTAGTGTAGTGCTGTGTTGTGTAGTGCTGTGTTGTGTAGTGTAGTGCTGTGTTGTGTAGTGCTGTGTAGTGTAGTGCTATGTAGTGTAATGTTGTGTTGTGTAGTGCTGTGTTTTGTAGTGTAATGCTGTGTAGTGTGGTGTAGTGTAGTGCTGTGCTTTGTAGTTTAGTGCTGTGTAGTGTAGTGCTGTGTAGTGTAGTGTAGTGCTGTGTTGTGTAGTGTAGTGCAGTGCTGTGTTGTGTAGTGTAATGCTGTGTAGTGTAGGGCTGTACTGTGTAGTGTTGTGTTGTGTAGTGTAGTGCTATGTTGTGTAGTGTAGTGTTGTGTAGTGTAGTGTAGTGTAGTGTTGTGTAGTGTAGTGTTGTGTAGTGTAGTGTTGTGTAGTGTAGTGCTGTGTAGTGCTGTGTTGTGTAGTGCTGTGTAGTGTAGTGCTGTGTTGTGTAGTGTTGTGTTATATAGTGAAGTTAGTGCTGTTATAGTGAAGATAGTGCTGTGTTATATAGTGAAGATAGTGCTGTTATATAGTATAGTGCTGTGTTATATAGTGAAGATAGTGCTGTGTCATATAGTGAAGATAGTGCTGTGTTATATAGTGAATATAGTGCTGTGTTATAGTGAAGATAGTGCTGTATTATATAGTGAAGATAGTGCTTTGTTATATAGTGAAGACAGTGCTGTGTTATAGTGAGGATAGTGTTGTGTTATAGTGAAGATAGTGCAGTGTTATATAGTGAAGATAGTGCTGTGTTATAGTGAAGATAGTGCTGTGTTATAGTGAAGATAGTGCTGTGTTATACTGAAGATAGTGCTGTGTTATATAGTGAAGATAGTGCTGTATTATATAGTGAAGATAGTGCAGTGTTATATAGTGAAGATAGTGCTGTGTTATTGTGAAGATAGTGCAGTGTTATATTGTGAAGATAGTGTTTTGTTATATAGTGAAGATAGTGCTGTTATAGTTAAGATAGTGCTGTGTTATAGTGAAGATAGTGCTGTTATAGTTAAGATAGTGCTGTGTTATAGTGAAGATAGTGCTGTTATAGTTAAGATAGTGCTGTGGTATAGTGAAGATAGTGCTGTGTTATAGTGAAGATAGTACTGTTATAGTTAAGATAGTGCTGTTATAGTTAAGATAGTGCTGTTATAGTTAAGATAGTGCTGTTATAGTTAAGATAGTGCTGTGTTATAGTGAAGATAGTGCTGTTATAGTTAAGATAGTACTGTTATAGTTAAGATAGTACTGTTATAGTTAAGATAGTACTGTTATAGTTAAGATAGTGCTGTTATAGTTAAGATAGTGCTGGTATAGTTAAGATAGTGCTGTTATAGTTAAGATAGTGCTGTGTTATAGTGAAGATAGTGCAGTCTTATATTGAGAAGATAGTGCTGTGTTATATTGTGAAGATAGTGCTGTGTTATAAAGTGAAGATAGTGTTGTGTTATATTGTGAAGATAGTGCTGTGTTATAGTGAAGACAGTGCTGTGTTATAGTGAAGATAGTGCTGTGTTATATTGTGAAGATAGTGTTGTGTTATAATGAAGACAGTGCTGTGTTATAGTGAAGATAGTGCTGTGTTATATTGAGAAGATAGTGCTGTGTTATATTGAGAAGATAGTGCTGTGTTATATTGAGAAGTTAGTGCTGTGTTATAGTACTCACCTAATTGTACTCACCTAATTGTGGTTGCAGGGGTCGAGACTCAGCTCCTGGCCCCGCCTCTTCGCTGTCTGCTACTGGGTCTCTGCTCTCCCTGCTCCATGAGCTTTATCATACCTTGTCTTAAAACTATGTATGGTTCCTGCCTCCACTATATCTTTCTCTAGACTATTCCACTTCCTGACTACTCTGTGGCTGAAGAAATGCTTCCTAACATCCCTTTGACTCATCTGAGTCTTCAGCTTCCAGTTGTGTCCCCTTGTTTCTGTGTTCCCTCTCTGGAACATCCTGTCACTGTCTACCTTGTCAATTCCCCGCAGTATTTTGTATGTCGTTATCATGTATCCTCTGACCCTTCTTTTCTCCAGTGTTGTTAGTCCTATTTCCCTCAACCTTTCTTCATAAGACAGACCCCTGAGTTGTGGAACTAACCTTGTCGCAAACCTTTGCACTTTCTCTAGTTTCTTTACGTGCTTGACCAGGTGTGGGTTCCAGACTGGTGCTGCATATTCTAGTATGGGCCTGACGTACACGGTATACAGTGTCTTGAACGATTCCTTGTTAAGGTAACGGAACGCTAATCTTAGGTTTGCCAGTCGCCCATATGCTGCCGCAGTTATCTGGTTGATGTGTGCCTCCGGAGACGTGCTTGGCGTTATACTCACTCCAAGGTCTTTCTCCTTTGCCGAGGTTTGTAGCCTTTGTCCGCCTAGCTTGTACTCTGTCAGCGGTCTTCTTTGCCCTTCTCCGATCCTCATGACTTTGCATTTGGAGGGATTGAATTCGAGAAGCCAATTGCTAGACCAGATGTCGAGCTTGTCCAGGTCTGTTTGCAGCCCTGCCTGGTCCTCTTCCGATGTGATTCTCTTCATTATTTTCACATCATCCGCGAATAGAGACACTTCTGAGTCTATCCCGTCCGTCATGTCATTTACATATACCAGGAATAACACTGGTCCTAGGACTGACCCCTGCGGTACGCCGCTCGTCACCGGCTCCCACTGTGATACCTCATCACGCACCATGACCCGTTGCTGTCTCCCTTTGAGGTATTCCCTGATCCATTCCAGTGCCCTTCCTGTTATACCTGCTTGAAGATAGTGTTGTGTTATATAGTGAAGATAGTGCTGTTATAGTTAAGATAGTGCTGTGTTATAGTGAAGATAGTGCAGTGTTATATTGAGAAGATAGTGCTGTGTTATAGTGAAGATAGTGTTGTGTTATAGTGAAGATAGTGCTGTGTTATATTGAGAAGATAGTGCTGTGTTATAGTAAAGATAGTGTTGTGTTATAGTGAAGATAGTGCTGTGTTATATTGTGGAGATAGTGCTGTGTTATATTGTGAAGATAGTGCTGTGTTATAATGTGAAGATAGTGCTGTGTTATATTGTGAAGATAGTGTTGTGTTATATTGTGAAGATAGTGCTGTGTTATAGTGAAGACAGTGCTGTGTTATAGTGAAGATAGTGCTGTGTTATATTGTGAAGATAGTG